>JAQGBY010003538.1:0-18966 GCA_034698785.1 Mycogona germanica | reverse complement strand
ATTATTATTTGTTAAGGGGTATACCGCCTGATTTAACCGCTCAAAGCCCCCCCAGGAGGCGACCTGGTAATTTTGCCAAGTTCAGGCTTAGTATTAGTATATAGGGATCTTTAACGTGTACCTGACATCGTACAGGCACGGGTCCCACGGGTTAACTAGCTTATATTAACATATTTTTCTCGGAAACCTCGCACAGAGCATAAAAATCGAGTACACACGGAAAAGTATTGTAACAAATCTTTGAGAAATAATTTTAGAACGCGAAATACCATTACGAATTAAAGATTGGAATATTGAGTAAAACATTACTTGTAGCAAGAAAGAGTAAAATAAAGACGACGTCTTCTTAAAATTAAGCCATAGATCAACTGTTTTTTTGCGCAATAGAACAAATAAGCAAAAGTTAAGGCCTTCAAGCAGAGCAAGTTCAAACGTGTGAAAAGTAAAATCATCTTATATTGACAAATAATACTTGTCGACCTTTCGCATTTGTGGTGAATGAGGGTCTCGCTTGCATTGGGTATTGCAGCTAGCAAGAAGTGCCACCTCTCAGTCCTTCATCGCAGATTTCTGCTGTTTCACGACAGTCGAACGAACCACAGATGGATGCGCCGAAATAGCTTCACTCTTCAGGCGGGACAACAGAGCGCGACCGCGGGCTTGAATGGCAGAGGGAGCTCAGCTTTTGTTCTGGACGATGATGAGGTCGTCTGAGGACGAGTGGCGTCCCCTGGGGAAGGACAGAGCCCGACGGACTAACCAACAATGAGACTCAACGAGGAGGGACCACCTCGTCGTCACCCCTCCCCAGAATATCCATTATTAGACGGAGCTGGTGGGATGACCAGGCTGACCGAAGGAGCGCATGTGTTTTACTGATCACCAATCGAGCAAGCTCACTTCTACAGCTCTTCAACACTCGTTCTTCCTTTCAATTTTTTTCTCCAACAGCGAGATGCGTCGCTTTTCAATTGCCGCTCAATGCGCCTCGAAAACTGGAACGCCGATATCTCCTCTTAAGACTCGAGCCAAAAGGTTCATTGAGGACGCTCGTTGAAGTTTTGCATTCAATTTATCAATTGAACATCAATTAAAAGTTGTACCCGGGACAGCACCGGACGAAAAGGGACGAACAGAGTCGGCGATAAAACTCCTTAAAATCTTTAACGCTTTAACTCTTTAAAGAGTTTTATCTCCGACTCTGTTCGTCCCTCTTCGTAACAACTTTTAATTGAATTTATATATTCAGGACGTTCTATTATAAACTGATATATATTATAGAATTCGTGCTTAGCATTCTCACTTGATGGCATCACCTTCAATTTTTTTTAAAACTTGGGCGATATAACAATCAAAAGTGCAATATTCTTTTTGTGATTCTTATGGCTAACATTTTCGAGATATTTGGTAATAGGTGAGGTTTTCCGCTTATGAAGTGTCCACGAAATGACGTCACAACTGAGGTGTGAATTAAGAAATAAATCTCGCTTTGTTGCTCACGAGAAAATGTCGCCGGTTGCTCGGATCTATTTTCTTCGCAACTCCGCGTTGTCCTCTACTCATTATTTTGTTTGGGTGCATCATTTCCAAAGCTGATAACATATTTTAACACCTGTTGTTGCTAATCCCACCGGGGACCGATTACTCTTCACCAAATGGAATCTCCGAAATTTGAACCTTATGAATAACTTTCCAACAAAATATTGAATTTTTCAACTTGTCATAAGTTTCCAGACACTCGGAGAATTCCGATTTCCAAAGTCCGAATTCCGGTCTCAAAAGAGATCTATATTTTGTCCTCGTTTATCCTGATGCGCACCTGCGTAGTGGGGCTCAGGAGGATGCCAGTTCCATTCTCTGATCTACGTGCATGACTTCGCTCATTTCATTGAGAGGGAGTTTGTGAAACCGAAGACCTCAACTTGGATGAATCCAAAGAATCTGATCATTTTTGGACGAGGTCTTCCATCTCTCTATCATGTCAACCTTTTGTCATATTCCTTGCGACGCTTTGGGTCCGCCATTGTCATGCAGGCACGGTCCAAGCGGAGTATTTTAATAACGCTGTTTTTTTCTCCTTCTCTTCAACAATCGAGGTTCATTTTTCTCTTTGTATTCGCACAAGAGGAAATATTTCTGTTCGGAATAGCGAACCTCTCTAGGTTTTCGGCCACACACCCGCACTTGAGGAAATTGAATTGTAATACAAAGTTTTGTATTGTTTAACTTAGAAAGGTCCCCATCATAGGTCAATCGGTACAGGCAACCTGTGTCACATTTACACAATCTCCCCACATGGCCTCGTCTGATTGTATGACGTGTGTGGCCAATGTTGCATGCAACAATATTGTTTCCAATTTTTTGGTCTTGTAAAATAGAGGCGATTGCTGGACGCACGCAGGGAAAACGGCGACAAGAGTATACATTTAATTATGAGAGTTTATCACAATCTTTTGGTCATTACAATTAAAATTACAATATGTGCCCACAAGCAGCCCCGGATAGGGCCTATGGCGGGGTCGAACGACCAGTTAAGGACTAAGATGTGGTTGTCCTATCCTAATGGGCTCTTGAGTTGAGACTCATTAAAGCTATTCTACTGTCGACACACTCTGGGGAAATAGGAGTTGAAGTACAAGTCACAGCTACAATGCAGCTCCTGAACCATTTTAGTATGTCCCGTTTTTCTACATCTAGTAAAAGCCTGTCTCACAATTTCCCCAATTTTGACATTACAATCCCCCTTCAAATTACTAGCCAGAAGCCCAATATTGGTCGCTTTTCTACGATCCTCTAACGATTCTTATCCCAATATTGACAACATGTCCGTCACACTGTCCTCTCGACCAAATCTACCGCTAGCAAATCTAGCAGCCCGTCTTTGGACCATTTCGATTTCACCTATGAGCCCCACCTGGTGAGGATCCCAAACGGAGCTACAATATTCAAGCAAAGGTCTGACCAAAGACAAATAGGTCACTGACTTAACATTACTTGGACACCTCTTCAAATTAAACACTTTGGCCAAACCTAAGCCTAGCATTCGCTGCACCAGTCATCTTTTGTATCTGGTTTTTCCATGTTAGTTTAGGAGTCATTTGCGGACCCAAATATTTGTACTGTTGAACAACCTTGAGAGGCTCCCCAGATAGATTGTACGCATTCACAGAGGGTTTCTTTGATCTGGGAGCATGCATAATGCAACACTTGCCAACACTTGTCATCTTACTGTCTTACAATTCTTGCGGGGATACATTGCAACATATTTTTTTGAAACCTTTCCTTACAGGTGTTTGATACAGTGTTTGTAGTTTAATTTTTACCTCCGCTGTATTTCTTGGTCTTCATGTCTTGAAACAAGCACTGTTCGTGGAACTGCTATAAGCCATCGGATCCATGCGAACGTTTTTCTGTAACTTGCAACAGGATGCGCTCGTACAGATATTTACTGCCAATGATGTGCACTCGGTGCCTCGAAGCGGGGTGAGCATATGGCGCAACCGAAAACTGAACGACCCAATTATTTTTGGATATTTCTCTTCACGACTCTACAGTACACATTTATGTAGGGCCTGCGCATAAAATCCTGCTGCAAGCGCGCATATTCTCATTATAACTACCGGAGCACAAGCAAGAGCAGGTCAGCGAAATCCCGTTTAATCCCGGAGGCACTGTTCTCCGATTTTCCAGCTACTTTTCTTCAGTCACTGCAAATCGTTATATCTTCTCATTCATTCACGTGTATGCAGCTGAGATTTTCAAACAATTTGTTTTCTTTTAATTCTCCAAAACCTACTATAGATAATTGAAAAATTATCTATAATTCACAGGAAGGAGCAGATATGTTTTTGTAGATATAGAAATTCATTTACCGGAAACTCAGTGTGCCTGTAAATAACTTTAAATTGACGTTCAATGTCATCAGGCACAGATATCTCCAAAATTACCTCTATCTCCGGTATACTCAAGAGAAGACGTACTAAAATCAACCTGGCTCGAATTGAAATATTTTTTATGCCGAAACGAGACCGAAATGCGTGGGCAGATACATGGTGGCAGCTAACCTTAAACGCAATGGGTGCTCGCAACTAACAAGGTGAATTGACATTTTGCCAAGTGGTATAAAGGGGACAGCTACACTCCTATATATTCTCGTGCATTACTAAAATACTTGGTATATGCAAGGTTTGGCCAAGTTTTAAATATTTGCACCAGCGAAAGGATTTTCGTGGGCTTCGTTCTTTTTTCCGTCGGGGCGTCGGGGAAAACCCTCCCCGAAAAAACGACCTCGTTCTATTACTCTTCCTGAGACCACGTGTCTTATGTTACGACTCGTCGTGGCCCAGTTGGTTTAGTGACTGACTGTGGTTTCGGCGCTCCCGGGTTCGATTCCCGGCGCGGGCTCTCGAAAATTTCGATCCCGGGGTACTGGTCGTTCCCCCTCGCATAGTGCTTAAGCACCATGAGGGGGACGTAACGCCTGTAGTGCGGTAGACTACAGTTGATTAAAAAAAAAAAAAAAAAATAAAAATGTGTCTGAATAACGGAACTGGAACTGAAACTGTTACAGCGTGGAAACGCTCGCTTTATAAGTAGGATCCGAATTAAAAATCGCGTTTCAGAATTGTTAATAACTTTCAAGCTTACTTTGTGCGAAGCAACTATTTCAAAAGAAAATTATTATTGTGATCAGCATATTACAATAAGGCATATGATTCGAGTGATGGCTACTACAGGCAACGCCTTAAAATAACTACACGCGAGAAATATGCAAAAATCGACGATGAATTGTTTAAGCATAAGTGAACAAACACGGTACAGAGCCGGGGGAAATCGACGATGAGCTGGCGGTGCTTCATAAATAAAACTAATAAACTGAATTTTGTGAAACGTACATTGAAAGACATCACCCTTTTCCTTCGTCAAAACCTGTAGGCTGTAGGGAAGGTCTCGAAATCTTAATTTTTTCTAAAAAATCTATTTGGGTTTTGACGAAGAAAAAGGGTGACGTCGATGTACGTTTCACAAAATTCAGTTTACTATTTTTATTTATGGAGCTTCGCCAGCTTGTCGATTTTCCACGGCTCTGTTCCGTGTTTGTTCACTTATGCTTGTACGTGAGGAATATGAATTTGTTCAATACAAAATTATGTGCTTCCCACTTCATCACTTGTACATCTTGTGAAGCAGTCCAACAACAATTATAACAGTCTCTTTCACCAAGATGTGTCAAGATACATAAGTCGATAGGGGGCGTGAACTTTTGAAGCCCTGGGGTATCATGAGGATAAACATGCAGTTCTGAAGCGGGGTGGGGTAAATTTTTATACATTAAATGGACCTCGAACAATCGCAAATTCAAACACACACACAAAAAATGTTAGGAACCACCACCACCACCACCACCACCAGACACGATTGCACTTGCCTCTATATGAATCTCATACAAAAATAAAAAGGATCTCTTTTTCTTCTTTTTTTTGTCTTTTTATTATAGGCCAAACCCTTTACAAAACGCTTTATTGCCTAGACGGCAAACTCTAATAAAAGCAGACATGCATGGGGCAGGGTTGCCGAGATAATGTCCTATATCGGGTCATCCAGGAGGCGTGGTGCCTCACCCGAATCCGCCATCACCCGACCAAAAAAAATATATATGCAGACGCGAGATGAGCCCGATATACACGTATTACGGGTACAAACGGGTTAAAAACCCAGGTTCAACTTGTCGCGCCCATCGAGCGATTCGGTCCTCAGTTTATATCGCAGCTTCTAAGGTTATCATTCATATCCGCGTTGTCGCTACGAACTTTTCGGCGAGGTTTATGTCCACCACAAAACCGTCCCATTTGGCAGGCCTAATTTCGCAGAAAAAGATCCACCAAATGCATAGCTAATTTTGCAGATGGCGTTTTAAACGCAGCGCAGCAAGAAACTTCTACGCTCCCTTAAATAAATACTGCCAAAAAATGGAGACATTATGTGGGAGCACACTCGCCTGTTCTTCTACTCTTGTTACCGCAACTTCAAACGACCGTTTCCTTTAAACTTTCCACCTACATTCTCCCTAAAAAAATAAGCATATATGTTTCGGAAAAGATGTAGTGGACATTTGAACAACTTAATCTTGTCGCCTGTGTGTGTGTGTGTGTGTGTGTGTGTGATATGCACTTCATTGTTCTGACATGCAACTCTCCATGCAGCGAATATTGACTAACTCAACGCCACCTATGTAGATTTAAGATAATCAAAACATGTTACCTTTTAGTCACTTGTTATTGGCAGAAATAGGACTATCACCTCTCGGCGCCCCCCTGTTTTGTTTATCCGTTTGTTGTTATTTATCGATGGGAATGTTTGCAAAAATAATTAGTGCATTCAAATGACATGTAAACGGGATTCTTCATGATTAAACGGGGTAAATCTGTCTATAATTCATTCAAGTAAAAAAATATACATACGCAGATTTCTCATTAATCTGCTAACAATGGGCTCTAATAATGATGTAATTCTAAACCATTCGTAAAAGATTCTGCCGCTCATTTCTGCCTATATTTGCTCGATTTTTTAAACCCGCTTTATCCTTCGATAATCAAATTAAAAATTGGAGAACGAAATGTGCTCGACAGCACTTCGCCTAGCTGAGTCTTCCATTAACTCGCGCGCACGTCTTCCTGTACATGATGTACTTGAGTACTGCTTGCCTAAAACCTGTATAGATGGCCGTTTGTGCTGTGTAAACCCCCAAATTTCATTAGATGATTCAAAGTTCTTTGAACCTGGGTGCGTCTGTCAGTTCAATTGCACAGAAAACAAAACCACTTGCCAAGCAGCATAATCAACAAATATATTTTATCTTATTGAAATTCTAAATTATGAACTTTTTATCATCATCATCATCCCCTTTGATTGCAATTATTTTGACTTAAAGGTCACGGCTCTGGAATTGAAAATGCCAGCACTGAGGCAAAGAAATTGACGTACAGCACACAGCATTTTCGCATAGACACCCTTTCGATGAGATTGGAATGTTGAACGCTCCCCTGGCTCGACGAACATCGACATCTGTGTAATGAAAACCGAGTATTAAAGTCGTTTTTGACGTGCACCGTTAGCGAAAAGACGTTCGCGCCGCGCACGCATCTTCGCTGATGCTGTTTACCAATTTGGTGCAACCGACCATCTCGTTTTGCTCGATGCGCCCCCTGGAGGCAGACACGAGCGATATATCTATCTGCTCGCTTCGTGGTCGCCCGCGCGCGCTTTAATTATAGAAAGGGACGTGCTGGCATCGTTCGCTCTCAAACAGCCGCCCACAACCGCCCACTGGGGAGCGCAATTTTCGATGTTGATGTACATTGCCGGTGTCGATGATATTTCACAGATCTCACTCAGTGATAAGTTTGACGAAATTTCTACACTTCATTTAAAGAATAGTCGATTGTCTGTCAGTAAAAAAAATTGCAATGGTATCTAATGATATAATTTATAAAAAGTTGCTTTTCAATTTTATCACATCAAAATTAAATGTACTTTTGTCATCATTTTCTGTCTTACATGTTTAATGGCACTTGAAATTTGAAAATGTTACACTAAACAATTACAGGTTTTTTTAGAGTTGGTGGAGAAGAACAAACTTTTGTCGTTGAACAACAAATCACAAAGATTCACCTACTCAACTTGATCTTGGCTTTCAGTTCAGTGCTCTACCATAATTCATTAGAAGTTTAAAAAAATAAAATTCATTTTCTTAAATAATGAAATTGTACACTCAATATGCCCCTCACCTCGCCAACAATTAAGGAGACATTTGATGAGAGGTGAGAGGCGTGGACACATAGAAAATGTGACGTGCAAAAACCATCGATACAGAAAAGAAAGTTCACGAGGCGTCGAAATTTGCGCCCCTCCCAGTATCTCCCCAGTCGCCCATGTTATCGATTGATGCGGTGGCCGAGTTGTCTGGCAATCTTTCTTTCCCGAAGATGCAGAGCGAACGCTGCTCTGGTGTTTCCCCCCGAGTCAACGAGATTAAGGGGTTTTGTGGTGGGGCGTGATCTGGATGCCCCCTTTTATCACATTATAGACTGATGTGCGGCGGCCAGTCGGCACTACAACCCTAGGGCTCTCCCCCAAATACCTCCCCTCATCACCCCTCAAGGTCCCCCTAATCCCCGTGGCCAACTGCAACATTTGGCAGCGACCGCCCGTGTATACACAAATATGACAAGGATTTGGTAGAAAATAAACACTCACCTCGTCGCACCAAAGATTTTCTCGACTAGAACACATATTAACTGCACCTCGATCTTTAATTGAGATATGCCACTCTGAAGATATGGCCATTTCCAAATAAAACGCTGCGCTTTCTTCCAATGGGGGGTCGTCATTTGGCTAATGACGGCAGGTACGGTGAAATTTTTATTTAAAATACTTCGTCCTCCAATCTCTAACTGCCCGGACCGCTGGATTTTTTATCGGCGATCGTAGATTGCAGAAAACGGCAGCAAACCAACTAATTCTCTGAAGCTCCACCAGAGGGACTTAATTTTTTTCAAAAACCCATTGCCCGCCCTTACTTGCTCCTCTCCTCCTTTCAATTGTTTTCTTTTTAGCAAAGGAAATTGCTGCTATTCTGCTGTTCAGTGATTGTGTGATGGATTATTTTATCAACAATCCAGAAATTACCGTTTTTAACGAGATATTTCAGCATCGTTGCCCCACTCTTCGAAACATCAACGCAACTTGCATCTACACCGTCTCTGATCTCCTTGCCTTTTCGCACCGTTCACCACTCTGAAACCTTTGCGAAGAAAATAATCGAAACACAATCTAGCGATTCCGACATGAAAGACTCTGTATCCGGAATACAGGTGTACATGTAGTGGGAAGACCTAGCACCTACAGTGTACACATACATACCGCTTGGAAACCATCTCAAGCCCAGAAAACTGCGGAACTGGATTCATAGTTGGATGTATTCGTATCGTTCGTTCAATTGATACGCCTTAAATATTGTATAGTTGTTGTACGCGAACATTAGAAATGTTTGGAAAAAAACGCATGTTGCTCAGAATAGAAATGAAAAGCTTTTCAATATAAAGAATTGTGGGAAGAAAATGGAATCTTAAATTCTCTGAATAACCAACTTCTTTTTAAAAGCAATAGTGGCGCAATTGAATAACAAAATTATAAAACCAGACAAGATACAGGATGTTTGTAAATGCGGCGCCTAAAACTTGAGACTGGAGCAAATTTTGTTATTTGTCAGGTCTCGACGACCGCCTGCATTTGTCGCCATTACTGGCGCCAAATTCCATTGACCGTTAGGTGCTCTGGAAACGTTCACAAACCGGCGAACTATCGGGACCTCTCGTTTTATTTGATGAGTTTAAACCACACAAATGAAATTTGAAATCAAAGGTGATACCAATCTAGTATGATTAAATGAACGTTCGTGTATCGCGTAAACATTTCAAGACGCAGGTATAGGTGAAGCTTAGGCGTCGTCGACAACAAGTTACAAGTTAAGTTCCTCTATGATGTGGCAATAGCGAAACTATTGGCATGTCGCATGTATCTCGAGCTAAAAGAATTTCCTGAATAATATATTTTTATTTGGGGCAAGCATCGAGTGAGACGCGCAATGTAACATTACATGTTCAAAGCAATATATAATATTTTTGCTTCAGGCGATCTAGTCGCCATATAAGAATTTACCGTTCCAAAGGTCTGAGATCCACATGAGACCTCGTGTGCTACGACGCAAGCCTATGAAGAAGAAAATAAATTAGCACTATTTTTTAACACCAATTTGGAGGTTTAATCCATGAAACAAAGTGATACTGTTTGAACACAATGTTTTTCTGATTCTTCCTTTGTCGATCTAAACTGCATGTTTGGGTGACACTTTTTTTAAAATAAAATTTCAGGAAATGTGTCGTTTAGTCGTGGGTCTCAGAAGTAGATTTACAGTACGAATGTGTATTGTATATTGAGTTTTTCCAAACTGGCATAAGGTTTTCATTGTTTGCTCGCTGTGCGCGCGCACTGCAGACAGTAACGCTGAAGTAATTGGAAAAAGTTTTGCCCGGTATATGAAACACAACTATTTTGCAATTAAAAAATCTATCATTGCTATAAAACAGCTGTGTGCTCTATATTGAGCAAAACCAGACTGTATCAATATCGGTGGCGCGCGACCAAACAAAATTGCAACCTAATATTGGAGACGACAACAAAGTACCAATGTACTGTATGAAAATACGAGTACAAAAAGACCGATTTTAATTTTGGTTATTATGTATCGATATCAAATTTTTTATAACAAAAGAGATATTTAATTGCCGGCTACAACTACTGTCGAGAACAAATCCGGAGACGAATCTGGGATATGAAGAAAAAAAAATAATCAACTGTTTTGTATGTCGTTGTGTAGACGATGAAGTTCTTCGTCACAATGGAACTACTATGGCGCATTTCGGCTTGAAAGTGGTCGATGGGTGGGGTTGTGCCGATTTATATGCTCGATAAGACTGTGCACTTCGGTTTGGTTCAGTAATAACTATTCTTCCCAAACGAGGGACATTCGAAATATCCTCGACGGAAGCATCGATTCGAACGATTGCTAGCTTTATCCAATCTTGCCATCTGGCCTTAAAATTTGAAATCAAACGAAAACGTGGAATTTTCTCGCAGATAACTCTCAAGACTTGACTTTTGAAAACATTTCTACTGCATAGAGCATTTTGTATCATTTCGAGAATACAACGCTCGTTCCTCATAGACGTGGTTACGTTGTTACGTGGTTGGTTCCTGACATATCAGTTATTCCAATATGCATGTATATACAGACTCTGTAGTAGTTGGAAGCGAAGCTTGGGCTGGCCTTTGGGGGGAACCAGAATGTCGACCACTCGCCCTCCCTATTCAACAGTCAAAGCCGTTGGTGGATGAAAAGTTGCGCGGATGAAAAATTGGTTTGTTATTCATATGATTGATTCCTTTGCGAGTTTTTCGTTGAAAAGACGAGAGGGAGAAACGCACGAAATGAAAGCAGGCGAGGGGAGAGACGAGGTGAAGAATGGTGGGATATGCGCCCGTGCATAGGCATGCCTGTGTGGCGACGGTGACGACTGTAGAACTCTATTCAGAGATTCTCGAAGTTGAGGTACCATCTTCCCACATCGACATCTGTGCGCAAGATCTTCCCGTTCCAAAGTGTGCCCAATATCGTGGAGCGATGGCGCAACCAAGTTGACCCCACCTCCTTCCGCTTTCCAGCAATTCAAAAAGCCTAACCGTTGAGATAACAGATTTGGTGTTGTGTCCGGGAGCGCACAAAACTTTAACTTTATATTATTATGCAATAGAGTTCTCGATCTACTGTGTTCGTCATCAGTTGTCCCAGCAAAAAAACTTAATAATTTGAATATAAGACGTCCAACAACATTGCCGAGCATGTTCATAGGTGGTGCACTGGTATGAATTTAAACTTTGGTAGGATACACTCATCTTTTGTAGCACTGCCGAAAATTGTTGCAGATGAAAGCCAAATGAGCTTCCTATTTTGATAGTATACACCATATAGATACCGTGGAGACCTTTTAAAAGTCTATTTCTTATATCTCTATCCGTCTATTGTATTGTCTTCTCTATGCCATTGAGATTTGCCTGAAAGCGCATTCTTTTTATCTTCATGACAACAGCGGTAGGGATGTCTTAATGCATAATTAATGTTACGCAAGATTAAGTTTGGTTTATTGTGATTACCAATCAATATAAATTGATAATGCTGGAGAAAGCATCATGGTTACCTCAATTTGTCTATTCATTTCTTACTGTAATGCTTGAAGCCGAAACCCAAGTGAATGTTTCAGACACTCAACGGGTTTAGATGGCAGATGCCTAAAACGTCTGATATTTTTTTCTTTAATCACTGTATTGAATTGCACTACAGGGTTTTTTGTATTCCTCTTAGTGCTTCTGCACTTTGTGAGGGGCACATTTTCACCAGTACCCCGGGATTCGATTGATCCGGGAGCCCGCGCCGGGAATCGAACCCGAGACCGCCGAGCCACACTCCGTCGCAATACCGACTGGACTACGACAAGTCGTACTTACTTTTGTATTCTTTAGTTGCAATTATTTGCAATGAGCTGGACACATTTCTTGTCAAAATTGGTAGTCATTACAGTTTGCTGAGTAATTGTTTATGTATGAGGAAAAACGGTAATCATTTTACCATTCGTACATGTCGCCTACAGATGATAAAATCCTACTGAAACCATTTGCTTTGGCATTGTTAAAATGACGGTCAGATAGTCACCATTATTTATAGACCTTCGTTATTTCTTTACCATGCCAAGTTTTTCCATTACGCTAATCTTTATCGACAAATTTGACAATAAATTCAAAATTAATGATGGGATGTTGGGTATTTCAACATTAAGAACCAGTTAATGTTGGGATGATGGGGTGGGGTATTTTAATGCATACGAGGACTCTGTCGAGCCCGGTGTCATCCCGACTCAAGTCATTGTTGGCAGAACGCGAAAAGGCCTTTGCCAGCAGGCAGCAAAATGTGCCAGTGTTGCAGAATAGGAGGAGTATAAGCACATATTTCAAACTATTCCCACCATTTCTGCTTTCTGTGTTGGGTGCACGTAGGTTACTCTCGCGGAGCTTTTTTCTTTTGTGCGCCCATCTTCCTGGATTTTGTCGGAGCTCGACAAGAGCGTACAGGAAGCGTGAATGTAGCGCTGCTTTGGCACCGACTTTATGTGCATGTAGGCGGATGGAGCTTAAGTTGCTAGAGTGAAGTTATTCATTGACGATTTAAATAATAATAATTTCTTTCTGACATCTGGCATCTTAATTTTGGACACGTTTTACTGGGAAGTACAACTTATTGGGTAGGCATATTAAAACACATTTGTTTTTAGGAACGAATAATAGCAACGAATACCAGTACAAGATTTTCGTTTCTCGAGTGAACGGGGCGTGAAAATGCTACTCGAGTCATATGATCGAGTATTATCCAATAAGAGAAAGAACAATAAATATATAGTTTAATTGATTAGCGAGCCACTCGCTTTTTCTTCACCATGTAAGCATTCAGAATCCCAATACAAACACGAAGTAGCATCCGAAATCATTTTATTGAACTTTATAGTCTCGCGGATATTTTGAAGTTAGTACATTGAAGTATGATATCCAAAGCGTAGGATATTCTTTTGCCGAGTACCTAACGACTGACCCTTGCAAAAAATTAGTTGTCGAACTACGTATTGTCGTAAGTGCTCCAGACGAACTTTTAATGTTTCTTTATTGAAAGATACGATATTTAAGCATGATGATAAAAATATGACTGAAACATGATATAACGTCACAATGGAATAAAAGTTTAGCAGTTACGTCAAATTTCTCGACCAGGACGAAAGTATTTTTTCCTACTACCTTCGGGCCGAAATCGGTCCAAAAAATATAAATTCTGATGATTAATGGATGTGAAATGCTGCGAAATTAACGTTCTGATCGCCAAGATTTTCAATTCATCAATCTAAACATTTGCGGTAGACCCACATTTCATTTTGCTTGTGGCATTTCTAAAATCAATGAACCATACCAGAAGAAACTAACATAAAACCAGAGGATTTTGAACGGTTATTGGTCAGTCCAGACTGCCTTTTTTTAGACTATGAGATGGAATATGACTTTGAAGTATATTGATATGATGAGTGGTCTGTAAACGGTGGGCGGCAGTAATAAATTGGTCTGGAGCAAAGGGTTACTCCTCTTTATTTTGTTTTCCGAAGATAACTTTATGTGGGAAGTTGTTAAACAATCTTGGAAGTTAATTCCGGTTATACAGTATTAAAGATTCAATTATCGACTAACAGTGCTATATGTACTAAATAAAATTTGACAATTGATGAAATTATTTTCTTGCACAATACTGAAATTCTACAGAGAATCATAAAATTACACCATCCATAGATCAATGATATTAAATGGAAATCATGCACTATAGAACATTATTCCAATTTATGAAGCCCTTTTGGGCACCCGGTATATTCATCACAATTAAACATTGAATTAAAATTTTGATCACGCAAGATCATTAAAAAATATTAGTTATATTCCACGCGTTGCAGTTCGCAATTGATGAAATGAAAAAACAAAATGAAAAGAAGACTAGCAAATAGGAAAAATAAATATTGAATAAGCCCTAACGGCTTTATTGCGACTGTGAGCTAATCCAAATCAGCATGACATTTCATTTGCTTCGTCATTTTCATCCATCCTCATTGTCCAAAGCGAGGATGGTCAAACGAATTTGAACTGACTAGAATGCAGACCTTTCATTCAGAACAGCGAAACATTCTCTCGCCGAGGCAACCGATAATGCGATTAGTCAAGGGGCGTGAACCTTAAATGATTAAAACGTGTATCCATTTGATAAGTACTTCAAAATCGTGTAGGTTTTGTCCTTTCTGTGAAAATCGACATCTTTTGACGTCGTGGGGGGGCTCACTTATGCAAAAGCCACTGATGAGTGGCCGGCCTACTGTGTATAATTCGTTAGCCCCTAGAGCTGTAGTGTGCAGTTTTAATCGGAACCTCATCGCCGCCCTCTCTGTGTATGTCGTTCCTAATTGATTCGACCGTCGATTGGCCTCCCCATAGCCCGCGGCCACTTTCGACCAGTCTCCCCAACCCCCCTCCCCCGCACCGGTGCGTTTGCGCTAATGGGGGCCGCATGTCACTGGCCCGCCGGGTATTTGTTGTTGGCCGCGATGTGGGCGATTTCACTATGCTGAACACGCGCGGCACACCCCGGCACGACATTGGCATGGCGCAGCGCCCGCCTAACTACCACTGTGTGTTTCATTTTTCATCTTCATTACTCGTTCCACGGTCCCGTAATCGAATTATGACTCAAGCTGATCGTGCAAATAAAACAGTCGCCAAACCATTTATCCTCCTCTGACCACCTCTATATCCACGACGACTAAACTCTGACTCCTCTGTCGTCGGAAACGTTCACTTTTCTCAATCTTTCACTCGGACACCTTCATCTTCATGAATTTTAGACATTCCAAGTTTAATTAAAACTTCAATTACAAATTTGTAAAACACTTTTTTCCATATTCGGTAGTTTGCGCAGTAAGAACAATATTTGTAATTAACGCAAATATATCCTATAGGAATTACTAACGTTCTTGTAAGACATCCTAAAGGATCTCGTCGCGAATCATCACATGTTTAGTTTGTTGTCCTTAGAAGATATTAGTTGATTTCGCATACGCGGTAAATTTGAACTATCAACACGGAATAGATTACAAAAGATGATTTCCAGGCTAAGATCAAGGCAAAAGATGATTTTATTGTTCAGATCATTTTTACTTTCCCTATTAGTCGCCAAAATGTTTACATCCCGGGGTCTCAGAAGTCTCCATCGAAATGACAAGGTGAGAGCCACTGGCACGCAATGCCCTTTATCATATCCGACGTCCTAATCAGCTTAAGAACGATTTTGTCCTTAGGCCGTTGGTTTGCGCGGTACATGTAGCATTAAACAGCTCAAATTATATTATGCTCCAATGCCTCGTTTCCAACGAGCCATTCTAGGGTAAGGGTTTGGGCTAGGTTTTCAAAATTATCTCAAAATTTTACTTATTTGAACTGCCATTAAAATTTCTATTTCGTAATTTTATTTTTATTTATGAAGAAGTTCAAATTTCGTCTGACTGCAAAAGTTCCTATCCTATAAACTGAATTTGTTGACGCACCTTTGGCACCGAAATTCGCCAGCTATTTTGAAAATTGTTTCGAAGTTTCTATCAACGAGCACCGGTAAGTGTTATAAAAGCCTGTACTGTGTCAATGTTTAAGAGGGGACATTAAATTTTCAGCTGCCGAAATGCTGCTGGGAACGTGGCTTAAGAGTCGCGTCCAACGTAACGCCGACAGGTCGAGGTCACTCTGGTCCAGTTTTCCTCGTTACTGCAGGTATTGTTGAGAGATGCGCTTCTTGTATGGCTCATTTATTTTTGTCAGTTATCCCAGTTTTCGAACGCCAAAATCGATACAACCCATTTGGCGAAGAAATTGTTTTTTCTCTCTCTTCTCCAGCCAGTCATCAAATAGCTCGGTTATGGTGCAGAATTGATAAGCAACTTCGATCGAGAAATTGTGGGTTAGGTGGCGAGAGGGGAGTTTGTTAGTTGATATATAGTAAATATAGTGTACGACATACATTCTGTCCACACCCAATCAATGAAATTAACAATCCGCCGCAATTGTCGAAAGGCTATAACGTCTGGTTCGCCAATCACAGGCGCGGGCTTGAAGTGGCGGCGCGTTGCAAAACCGGAAATGCTGTTGTTGGCTGCGCATGCGCCTACGCTTTCTTTGTAGTGACCATGAATTATGGCTACGCCGTCAACGCTAGATTGCAGATGTCGCATCAGATGTCGAATTACGTTGATGCCAGAGTCTCTGGTTGTCAGTAGTAGAAACCATCGCTCTTAGTACATGCCCGTTGTACTCGTAAATTTTAATGGGAATGAACTAGGGTTGGTCATTCGCAAATTTACTGTTATTGAGAAGACATTCATTATGGTAAAACATATTTAATATTGAACATATATTCGTTCTTAACCTTTTTAAATACTACGAGAACCATCGTAGTATTTAAAAAGGTAGCTGTTGTTTGGCGAGCTATCGTGTCTAAATTGCAAAACCAAATATTAAGTGCCACAATAAACGGGGTATCATGGAAATGGGGATTGCCAATGGTTCGTTGAGTCTCTACATTACACTTCTTCAGTAACCGAAGACGCTTGCAAAAAAATTGGGCAAGCTCAAGCCCTAAAGAAATAGTTGAGTTATCGCATGCACTGTATAGAGAAGAACTTTTTACGCCACATTAGTCGGCCTAATGCGCATGTGCTTTTTTATTTATTATCTGGGGTCACTAATTTGAGCGACGCCGGTTCTTTCACAATTTATTTCCTTAGCTTCTGGTCATGCAATTTTTCTTTTGTTTCGGTTTTGCCAGCCCAAAGTTAATGTCCACTCGCACAAAAAAAACACACACACAGGATCCCGTCTGTTCGTTAATGGCCTAACGAGAAATGGCCTGAGTCAGTTGGAGAAAAAAAAACTCAATTCGAACTCCTGCAGGTGGCGCTACAATCGGAACCCCCATAACGATATGAGAGACGCGCTCTTTCGCGTTGTTCGAGCGCCATTTTGCGAGCAGTGATGAAAAATTGTCATTTAATTGGCATTTTCTGTGTGGTTAAAATACCGGAAATTTGAATGGGGCTGCGAATATGGTTCTCTACGTCATGTGCAGCAATTCAGTTGGATTCGCTAATAAAACTGGAAGGCCTAAGAAGCAGCTATCCCGAGGACTAGGCGTAAACATCGTTATGAAATTTTTCCGATAGGTGGCGTCGTGTTGATAGGGCGATTGTAACGCCAGCTGACGGCCACAGCTCTTTTTATATACTGACTCGCTCAGAGCGAACTGCGTTGAAGAGAGGGAAAAATTGGGTTCTGCACAATAGATGAAAAGAAGCGAAATGGAGAAGATAAAAAACTGAGAATATTCTCCGCGTTTGGTGTCCGTTGATCCAGTTTCTGTTGATCACCGACTGGAAATGACCAGGTTTTTTTTTCTTCTCTTTTTGTTTTGGTCTCTTCGGTGAGACTTTCTTTCCTCGCGATGACGATACCCATATTATTTTTGCTGCCCAGGGAGAGCACTGCAAAAACAATGTGCTCCGCGCTAGCCTTAGAGAGAGCGCTCGTGGCCCGCCAGTCCTCTCGCTCCATCAAAGTCCATCAGAGCCAGAGACTGGTGTGGACGTGACAGTAAGCTCGCCCGTGCGTCCAGAGCTGATATCTCTCCCCCAAGTAAATCTCGCGGCTGGTGCTGCGTTTGAGCGCGTTACCTTTTTCCTTTTTGCTGTTTGTCGTTACAAACGATGTGTGTTCGACCACCGTATATTGCAACGTGTTTTTTTTTTTGGGTCGTTGTTGGTCAACATCTGGTGCAAATCTTTTCGGGAAAAATTTCAAGTTGTCAGTATGAAAAATTAGTATTTTCCTCTCTCTCTCTCGCTCTCTTTGTCTGACGGATACAACAACAACTGGGGCAAATGTCGTCGAGAACTATTAGTAAAATAGTGAGGCAATACTCCAACCCACGTCGGAAAATGACTCCTAAAAAACCTTATTTCGTCTTCTGATTTACTGGAAAATGTTATTGACTTCCGGAGTTGGTTGTATATTGTTGTTTTGCTTTTGGTGAACAACTTCGGATTTCAGAATCAATATTGTCACATGGACAAAACAGTATTTTTTTCTGTTTGCCGACAATAGTTTTCTTGCACAAAAAATCGGCAAATGCCAAGATCTAAAAAAATAACTATTAATATAGTTTTTTTTATTTATTGTATTCTCCCGCGTTATTCAATAACAAGAACAACTAACAAAATTAAAAATACAAGTACAGCTTTCAACAGTAACTAAAATTACTTTAGATTATATACTAGAAATGAACAAAAACAGTCTATATGAAAGTAAAATTCATTTTGTAATTATACTATATTATGTTTCTGTATTCTGAATATTAAATATGCATTTATTTCCAGGTTTCTAATTATTAATTTTTCACACTCGTTCATGTAGCTTATATAAACGTCCTCTATGTTTGTTTGTGAAATAAATTCACTCCTAGACGCATTAAACACGTTAAAAAGACATGCGCAGGTGTTAAAGGACAACTTCATAAAATAAATAGCCTTTTTGAAAAAGCAAGCGGTAGCAATTTTCTATTGTTTATGAACAATCTGACAGTGTGACAGAAAAGGATATATTCATGAACAATGTCAAGTGTCGCTACAGATCAGTGACTTTTCCATTCCTGATGTCGAATGACGGTCACTGTCA
>JAQGBY010003537.1:0-18969 GCA_034698785.1 Mycogona germanica | reverse complement strand
CTGGAAAACTGCTGTGCACTGAAACGCGTGAACAATGTTTCGAAAAACTCTTTAACTTGTGTTTTATTCATGAGGATTGTAACTTTGAAAAATATAACTAATATTTATAAACGGTATCTGTAAATATTTATTTAGTACAAATATTCTTGTATTTCGTATGTGTATGTTTTGTATTTCGTTAATTAGCTGGAATTTTATTTCATTCATTTTAATTTAAACTAAAAAAATCGAATTAAAAGTCAAGGAAATTTTGTTCAAAATATCGATTTTCTTTTAAAGGCGAGGTCGGAATTAAAATGATTAGGGCGAGTCCGCCCCTCCACGAAATTGGCGCATGGGGACTAAAATATTAAACTCCTGAGACACAAACCATATCGCGACTTTTAAAGATCAACGAAGACATTTTGCCATGGGCGCTTCGACAAAATCATTCTTGATCAAGTTGATACCAAAATTACGTATTACTGTATCGGGAAATTCTGAGAACCCGTATCTGAGCTCGAAAATGAATAGGCAATTTGTACAGTCTTATTTACTTTATTTTATTACTACTCTGTATGGTAGGGTATGGGATATTAAAACAAGATTTGTACAGCCTTATTATCTATGGGCTATTTCCCGTGTTGTTTCTTGGAAATGGAATTTCATTTTGTTTTGGTCAAATACATGGTCATTTGATATCTTTCCTCGCATGCGCTCGTTATTATCAAACAATATGACATTTCCATGGAGCAAAATCGCGAAATGACCTACCGTGTCCTAAAAGGATAAATTTATGTACATGGAGCTAACCTAGAAATTTATTTGATAAAGATTAATGTCTGAATTTCAGTTCAAGTACAGTAATTTTAAATATGTATATTTCAAACTATTCATTTTGAATGGCTCGCTAAAGTTTATTTATATCGTTTTTCTTAACTGTTCACGAATCTTTACGGTAATCGTAACGCAATGGCCACGAGATGTCATTGAGTGCCGCCAGGATCGTTGAGCGTAACGCGTCTAATGATCGCGTCTAAGTCGTCGATTGTTTTTAGCAATTTACAGAATATTCGTTCCCGACATCACAGTCCAAGCCAACACCTCTTCGGGCAATCAGCAAGTCCGTGCTGAACTTCGTTTCAAAGAAACACAATTCTCAAGCATCCAATTTCCGGGCCACATAATTGATCTCGATGGAATCGTTGTCTGCCCTATCCATCACTGTTTTAGCAGTTTTGTCTTTTATGGGATTGGTTCCAAGAAATTGGTTAAATTCAGCCGTTCGTACAGTGCATTGACATGAACTAGAGATATTATTTTTCGTGTTTTTATTTGAGCATTGAGAATAAAATTTGGTTTACAAATTACCGATTGATTAATTTGTAATTTTTAAATAAAGATTCGAAACCAATAATTGAACAATAAAATGTTAGAATTGATGCTTTTATGACTTTTTGAATTCCAATCAACTGTAGTCAACCGCACTACAGGCGTTACGTATCCCTCAGGTGCCTAATCACTATGCGAGGGGCACGATCAGTACCCCGGGATCAAAATTTTCGAGAGCCCGCGCCGGGAATCGAACCCGCAACCGCCGAGCCACAGGCAGTAACTTGCAACTGAAAGCAATAGTATATTGTCATATAGGAAATGTAACAATCAATATGAAAATCGAAATATTAGCTTGATAAAGAGGATATCACAGGATGATAAACTCAAACCAATCGAAACTTTCGTATTTTATAAATGTTATTTTTAATTCATTTTTTTCTAAAAGTACTCGTTTCTTGTTCGTCTATTTTGTCCTTGATTCTTCCAATTTATCAATTGCACTACATTGGATGAGTGAAGTTTTTTTTTTTTTTTTTGATCACCTATTAAATGCGTTAGGAGCGCAGTTAAGCGATAAGTGGATATAAAAACACCGGAAAACAGATAAAATTCCAGTCAGACCGGGACCAGGCGACGAGATAGGAAGTGGCCATTGCGAAAAGGTGGACATCGTGCGCTGAATTAGTTATTTTTAAATCAGTTCCACGGCAAGACGTTCGCATAGCTATGAAGGTTCCGTTATCCATTTTGCAATAAACTAGGTTTTAGCGGAAATGGTGGCGTACCCTTCTATGGATGGCTTGTAAAATATAAAATAAGTGCTTACCCTATTTACATTTTAAAATGTTTTTTAATGATTTTAAAAAATGAATTAACCTTCCTTTTAAAATGTGTTACAATGTTTTGCATTTTTAAGAACTAATAGAACATTAGAATACTTCCTATATATTAAGCATGATCAACGTATTATGGGAAATTTTAGAATACAATCGTTTTGTGCAAGCAAAGCAAATTGCCCCTTTGTATAATACAAAAATTATGTTTTTTAGAGAGCGTTTTGTGCCCTGGAAACCTTGATTTTTTTCTTCCGAGAGATCATGAAAAAATTAAAGAGAAAAGTAAACTCAAAATTTATGTTTGTCCAGTGTGTGAAATATGCAATGTGATTTTTTTACGAGTATCATGCAATATTACGATGAATAAAAGAGATTGCATGTTCGTATGCATTACAAGCAAGGGCATGACAGTTGCATTATTCTACTAAGACACGCAACCGGGACAAATCATTCTTTTTTCAGATTTGTAGTAAACTTTATTGTATTTGTATAATGGAGTCACCCCTTAAAAAAGCGTTCCCCTTTGTATGAGTGTCCCTGGTCCGAGGAGGATCCTATAAAAAAAGTAGTCTGTGACTCTGAATCGTTTTTAGAAGACCTTTTTCTTGACACGGCATGTAATCATTCAGACAGTTGTTTGAGCAATTTCTCACAGTTGTCACATTTTTGGTCCGTGGGGTTAACTCAAGGCTTTCGGCAACTATAATTGCGTTTATTCATTCGTTTTTATTCTTTAGTAGATTTTTTAGGAGAGAGCAAGGCAAGTTTTTGCCTCGCACGCAAATTCTGCAATATCTGTGTGAGGGTGTCTATACTTAACATTTGAATAGCATTTCATCACTTGTCAACAAAAAAAATGGTTTATTCTTTGGTTTACAGTATGTATACTATAAACATACAGTACAGCATATTTCTATTAAATTAATATAATCTTGATTAAGAGACATGCTTGATTTTTTTGTGTGAGATATTTCGGAAGCTCATAACATTGAGGGGAAATAACAATCGAAAATTAATACCTGGTCACGCAAGTGCTGGTATACGATTTTTTTGTTTGTCTACTTTTTTTTCACAATTTCATTTATTTACAATCGAATCGTAGACAATTTTCAAAAATATTACCACTACAAAAGTGGTTTTGTCATGCTGTAAAATATGACTGAGCATTTTTTTGTGTGTGACGTACGTAGGTATCGTCCGTGCTTGTACGATGCTTACGTCACACAAGGCCTGGAAAGATAGATACCCAGACTACTGCACATGCGTCATTATCCCTGGTCTTGATTCTTGAGTGCGAATTGTCTCAATAGATTTAGGTATAATTATTATTATTATTAGCTCGCTAGGCGCAGTGCACGACAGCGTCGGTCCCTGGTTCGTTTCCCGGCGCGGGCTCTCGAAAATTTCGATCTCGGTCCTTACAGTCTTTATCGGTGATATGTTTTCCTCGTAAAAAGTGGAACTGATTATTAATGTGTGATCTTTATTTTCCATTACTTCATTAGCATAATTAAAAATACGCAAAAATAATGTTCGTCCTGTTATTTTACTTTAATGATGAGGTATTAAACAAAATGAGTCAAACGGATCTATTCCGATGTTGATGTTATTACGATATTGCGATGTCAATATGCCAATAAAATCCAAAACTATTGATAAATGTGTGAAGTTAATTGTTTTGTTTGTTTCATCATTTATAAAAATGTTTAAAAAAGCAGCATATTTGCTCGATTATCTGCTCAGCCAGAATTCAATCCCATATCTAACCATAGATGACTCGAGATCATGTCGTCACAAATCCAGTCGCCAGGTTCGATTCCAGGTATAAGTTAAAGATCCTTACCAAGGTAGCTTATACTAACCCAGGCAAAATTGCCGGGTCGCCTCCTGGGGGGGGGGGGGGTAGTTTAGGGCGAACACGCTGGTGGACCTACCTTCTTAACAAATGCTCTGTATCTCGGAAAACAAACATACGATAAAAGAGTTTGAATTTGCCTCCTAATACATTCCCTCTCTTGCAATTGCGCTTTCCTGTCGATAGACGGCGACACAGTCTAGGGTGTGGCTTTGGCAGCTTTCAAAATCTGTCGTCTGCTATGCGCATTTGTTTAATTTATAGTGTGCGACTGTGCGTGTGGTTTTTTCGTTCTGATATTTGTTCGTGATTATTTTGATATTTCGATCAAAGGTAATTCCGTTTTTCGATTTTATAATGTATTTCTATGCATTTTTTCCATGCATCCATCTGTAATAGTATCCAATAGTAAAATATTATAAAAAAACGAGTTCGCCACTCATGTTTGTCTATTTCATTCGGTGCTATCCCGAATTCACCCTTTCTCGATTAGCTTTGAAAGGCTGCCGATTTGGGGTGCGTTGTTATTTTCATTATTAGCGTTTCGATTACTTATGAGCAGATATCTTGACATTTAGACGCACTAAGTCGAAGATCATCCAGATTGTGCACATGTGCTTCTGCGGAGTCAAATCAAAAGATTTCCCAGACAATTATTCTTGGATAAGGGAACGGAGTGTGTTGAATTTTGTTGAAAGATTGACCAATATTATGTTTTTCTTTCAAAATTGAACTCGTGATGCACGCTTTTGTCACTCACTCTTGTGCGCCCTACTTCGGTTAACTTACAGATCATGTTCAAATGTTAACATATGGGCACGAAGTCACTGTTTGGCCTATTAATAATGAGGGTGCCCATCTATTGAAGACAATTACAAT
The DNA here is from genome assembly GCA_034698785.1 of Mycogona germanica. NCBI lineage: Eukaryota > Metazoa > Arthropoda > Diplopoda > Chordeumatida > Chordeumatidae > Mycogona > Mycogona germanica. The sequence goes on along the minus strand of JAQGBY010003537.1, from coordinate 14,085 downwards.
ATGTACCCACAAGCAGCCCCGGAAGGGGCCTATGGCGGGGGTTAAATGACCAGTTAAGGACAAAGGTGTGGTTGTCCTATCTTAACAGGCTCTTGACTTGAGATGTGCTTTTGATTGGGCTACACAGTGTATGTGGCAGCAACTGAAATATTTTTGATCTTACAAATAGTTAATTTTATCTATTTATTTGTGTATCGATTCAGTCTTGTGGTACAAATGGGTAGCAGTTCGAAAAAGAAGCAACGAAGAAAGAAGGATTTTCAGAAGACCAAGCTAAAAGTAGGAAAAAAGATTCCGAAAGGAAATGTGGTGGATACCACATTCAAGACTCGCAAGATCCAGATTCGCGATCAACAGAAGGGTCGCGTTGATTCTCTGACAGGAAATGCCATCCGAAAGAACATCGAGGTACATAACTTGCCGCCTATCTATTTTCTTGTATAGTCAATTGTCTATTTGTTATTTTAATTTGATTTTTTTTACTTTTGATATGATATCATAACGCTATCCCAATGAAATATTCGGCAAAAAAATACATTGGCAAAAACAAGTTGAAAACTATTTTTCCGGTGTCGCGTTCGTCAAAGCAATCTTCCTAATTTTGAAACGACCCCATATTTTATCCCGCCGGCCTGTGCAGGAGATCTGCAAGCAGCTGAAGACCCAAAACCCTCACCGCCGCACGGATGCGTTGCGTGGCTTGAAGGAAAGTTTGCTGGCCTTCCCAGATACCCTGTTGACTAAACTGTACGTGGTGGTGCCACAGCTGGCCGCCACCCTGACGGACGAGTGCTGGGAGGTGCGACGCGACGCCTTGCCCGTCCTACGCCACGTCTTTTCACGCGTGCCCTTCGCTCGAGCCCAGCCTTTCTTGCCCATCCTGTCCGCCCATCTGCGCTGCGCCATCAACCACCTAAGTCAAGACGTCCAGCATGACTCCCTGCTCTTCCTGGATCTGCTGATTGAACTATACCCCGAGTACGTGGTACACTTGAAGGTGCGTTGTTGAATGCGAGGAATTTGCTTACCCCTGATTTAAGTTAGGTTGTTATTTTTCTCCAAATCTCGTTTTGTATTAATATTTTTACCACTCTTGTTAGCCGTGCAGAATGTTGATTTATAATTAGGCCGGTATGTAGTGCGGTTGGGGAGCTGAGTGGTTGATCTGTCGTAACTTAGAGTTTAATGCCGTCTATAATAAATCTACGTTTGGAACAGAACGTTCTGGCATTCTAATCCCCATTTATGTGGAATTAATTATAAAAGTTTATCCAATCCTTAACTTGAGATTCTGAATTTGTCTCCAGTTCAGGTGGAAATTACTGAATGATTGTTCACTCCGTGCGTCTCATGTGATGTCATTTTAATGTCTCTGTCATTTTAATTTGCTTTCAGGCGCTGATCGACGATTTTCTGCGACTCATCTCCAAACCAAGACAATCTGCCCTTGTTTCTGGCCAACTGGCCAGTGATCGTTTGAATCTCAACCCCGGTCCGACCTCCATCTCCAAAACATTCGGTGTGACCCTGACATCAGATCCGTCCCGTCGCCTCACCAGTGCCGCCTGGCATCTGCGCGTCGCTCAACGCATGCAGAAAATCCTGGGGGCACTCCTTGAGAACGCGGAATGTCATGAGAGGTCGTCGAGTTCAAGTTCAAAACGTCCTCCAATGATCTCGTCGGATCAGCCTGGACTGTGGCCCGATTTATCAGTTTCCAGGTATGAACTAAGAGTCAGTTCTCATCAATTTATTCGTTGGAGCTATACCCGATCTCTTCCGAATATTTTCTTTGATCGTTTGGTATTAATTATTTAGCTTTTATGATTTTTTTTCTTTTATGGTACCCTTATAGCAACCATTTGGAGACCTTCTTCGAGAGCGCGGAGCACTTGCAGTCGTTCTACAGTAACATAATGCCGCTTCTATTAGAGATGTGGGTTGAGGCCGGTACCATAGCCGCTAACGTTCGTAAGTGCTTGTTTCTTTCAGTTTGATTTAAAATTTGCGGGCACTTCAGATATTTATCCTCTACTGTCGTTCGTATAGCAAATAAAAAGACTCCTCCTTGCGACAAAATGCAATTTTATTCTTGCATCGTTGTGATCATCAAGATGCTGTTGCGGCTGCTGGATACATGGGCGGATGTCAAGAAAGGTCGTATGGGATCACAATTGGTGAGTGAACGTTTCTTGCTTCCCAATTTAAGGCGATTTCAAGTTTTATTAAATTGGAATTTCATTTCTGGACTTACTAATGTAATCGCTTGCATTTTGCAAATACTATTTTGTGTTTATTATTTTGTCTATATTTATGAAACTGCGTTTCTTTTTAAAAATTAAATTGTTTCATCAATCGCGGGCTTTGGCCCGGGGTACTGGTGAAAACGTGCCCCTCACAAAGTGCCTAAGCACTGAGAGGGGTACAGAATCTTCCTGTTGTGACCCGTCACTTCAGTGAAATAAAAAAATTAGAGAGCAATGGCAGGTTTTGTATTTTCAACTATCAAATCTGGCCTCTGTGTTAGCAAATGGGCAAAGTCGACTGTTCAAGGTTTCAAATTTGTTTCCGTTTTATATTGTGTATTTTGTTTTCGTGTCATGTGTTAGCACCAATGGTTCCGTGACACCTTCGGAAGGGCGTTTATCAGCCACTGTATGGGCGGATTTCCTTACTCGGAAATAAATCAGCAGCGCAAGGCCAAGAATGCACAGCCGAACGCGCCAAAAGCTATGGTAACGTTTCATTAAAATGTATTAGACAGTTTCTATAATTAGTTTCCCAACATTTTTTACCACACACGCTTAGCATCAGCATCCTTTAAAAATTTTGCGGGCATTCTTTTCGTGAGCTAATGCAGAAGTTCAATATTATTACTGCGCCAGTTGTGTTTATTTTTCTTTTACTTCATGACGTCAATCTCGCATATATTTTTTTGTTCAGAAAATCTCATTGAACTTTTAATTCTATTTCATTGTCAATTCACATTGAAGTGCTGGCAAATAACAAAAAATAACTAGTTAAATATTATTGTATCTCGTTTTCATACACAAGAGTGCGGTCATGCTCAACCTCAACTTGTGCGACATAGCTACCACCATATTCGCCACAAATGCGGTGGGCGATATCGACGATTGTCTCGGTCCGCCCGTGTACTTTGTTCGAACGCTACTGGATAGCGATAACAAGCGGTTGGTGACCAATCACGAGAACGTTGAGAGCGCCTTGGGTGTAGTCCACAGAGTTCTCTGCATGCCCGATCTCTCCGAAACCACCCAAGCAGGTCAGTTTTAGGAGTATCAAACACCTGCAGCTAACCTGACTTATTTGTTTGGTATAAAAGCAATGACGGTTAGTCGTTTGCCCAACTTTGTTTTGGAGCCAATAATATTTCGAAGTTACATTTGGTTTTTTTTTATTAGACTTGTTGGACAGCTTTATTGGACAATTCGAAAAGACACCAGCGGGCACGAAAGTTCACCGATTTTATTTGAAAATTTTACGTGACATTGTATTAACGAGGAAGAACATTGTGTTTAGGTAGGTATATTAAAAATTGCACTGTGTATGGTTTTAAAAATTATTATTTTTGTTTTCGTTATTTGATGAAACAAATTATTTTTCTTCTCGAACATAGGCAAGTTATGTTCTGATGCTTTGCTTAATACACAAGTTTCCGAAGTATAACTCAAGTCAATTTTTTTCGATGCAAAGACTGGTTGAAATGTTATATTATTAATGCGACACTATTTTTCGAATATTTCAGGAAGAGACTGATGGAAGCGTGGATTGTCCGTTTCGGTAACGATCTGCTGCAGGGCGACGTGATTCCCTGGGAGTGTCTAGAGATAATCAAGCAGATGGGTGGGCTTGGTCATATGGAGTTTCTTAACAAGATGCAGGATCTGTATCCGGAGTTATTGGGTGAGCTATTACAGCGAGATAGCAGTTTATTTACTTCAGTCGATTGTGTTGTTGATGCCTCATAAAACATTGTACAAAGCTATATTTTAAAGAATTGCACAATTTTTTGCAAGCAATATTTTGAACGGGTTTCGAATTTGAAGCAAATACAAGCAAATCATTCTAATTGAAGGATTTTTTACGGTCATTTATATCTCATGACCAAAAATAATTTTCCTTTCGTTTTTGGAAAGCTACCAAACTTCAGTCAGTCAAAAAAATGAAACGCCGAACTTACTAAAAATTTCACATTGTTCTTTCCTTTTTATGAATAATAAAGAACGATTACCTGTGCTGCCATTGGAGCCAGGCCGCAGCACTCAGGAGGCGAGGAAATTAATTATCAACTACGTATACGTGTTGCCGTTGCTGAACAAGAGCGTCCTGTCTGTCCTGGCCAGGCTGTGTAACGACCACAAGCTAGATCTGTCGTCCTGCTTATATGGGATGGACCTGCTGACCATTAGGTTAGACAAGTTTAGAGATCGTGCCCACTCTCATTTTGTACAAACGTGAGTTTTAAATAGTTTATCAGATACGTTTCTGTTTTCAGGTGCCTTAACGATCGGCCGAACGGTCGATATCAGAAGACGTGTGACTGTTTTCTCAGCTTCATTCTCAGCGTGACTTTTGGTGAGATTTCCAAATAACGCCCGCCCAAGAAGTGGCTAAGTTCACAAATTTTTCGATTTTTTTTTAGAAGAAATTAATTTTTTTCGTTAGGCGTTGTTTGGCTAAAATTGATGGGTACTTAAAAGTCGCGAATGTTTAATCGTTTTCAGGGTGTTCTGCTGATTATCTCGGGGCTTTGCAGACATTGGACAATTTCGAGAGATGCAATATTAGTTTCCCTAACCGATTCGAGTTTAAGGTTGATTCTCCCGAAGATTTGCAATTTCACTCCAGGTTAACGAAGGTACACAAACAGTGAAATTAAAAATGTTTTAGAGGGCCAAATTTCTGGACTCAAGGCTTTCCTGATAATTTTGCAGAGACTAGGTCTAACCTCGGTAGGGTTCTTTTACGTGTCCTGATATCGTGCGTAGACACTGGTCGAGATTTACTTCCATTCCGAAAAAAGGCGAACGTAGGATTTTCTCTCGCCTGAAGTAGAAGGCATATTCGCTAACCGCTACGCCACTCGACACCTCTGGAAATTTGGTTTAAGGCTCATAATGTTTGTGATATATATAGTGTTTAGAATTTTGTAATTTGATTAAAAATATTTTTTCCCTATTTTTCTTGTAGAATGGTGTTGAAAATTTGACGGCTGCCTTCTTGAGTGGGCTTTCAGATTCCCTGGTCGCCAACTTTTTGAACGATTTACTGGTACGTAAAGGTTTCGTAGAATTTGATGGGTTCTTGATATCAAATTGAGAATTTTGTAATAGTAATAATCTGTATTACAGTTCTTTTAATGGAGCTTATTGTACTGAAAGTTATAAATCTTTTGTTAAACTTAAGTAGTCATCCACGTTTCACCTTGTTGCAATCAATAACTGATGTTTTCGTGTTTCACATAAATTAATTGTGGAAACATAAATTGATGAATATTAACACAAAAGATAAATTTTATCTTGGGCAAAATTTTAACTTAATCATATTATTGAAACTGTATATTTATATCTTGCATCTGCTGTATAATAGTATGAATTATTTTTTTTGCAGACTGCTTACAAGGTTTTTCCCTTGAGGTGCCTTTACTCGATACTTGCTATAGTTTCATATGTTTGGAAAACTCGACCAATACCCACTTTTTTACTGCCACCTCTACTGGATATGTTCACCTTCTTTCTGGAGCTCGGAGTTGAGCAGGGCCAAACTTCAAGGTAGATATTGATTACTTCTCCTTCCAAATAATCCAACTCTAAATTTTAATAATCCAGTTAATCTTGAAATTGCTTAATTATGTAATTTTGCATTGTATCCGCATGCAGCTTATAATCTTAAATTTTGTGTTTATATTTGAAGGAAAATAATTAAAAATTTGTTAATTCCTAAAATTTTGATAAATGCTAATTGAAGAATTATTATAATATTGAAATCTTTTTAATTTCCACATGTGACTTTGTAAACGGTTAAGTACATGTACAGTAATTCCAAGTTTTTACGTGGTGGTTGTTGAATATTTTGTCTCCCATGAATTTGATCTCTTTGACCTGCAATTTTTAAGATCCCAAATTATTTTTTTCCTTTTAGCAGTGATTTCAAAGACAAAGTTGCTGGACTAATGAATGTGGACTGTTTGTCCGACCACATTGTCAAGCGGCTTCTCACTGTAGCCTACGGTTAGTAAATACGTATAAAAGATTTGTGTTCTCATTTTGTTGTTTGTTTGTTTCCTTTATTTATATACGCACGTAACACGTCTCTTACGAGAGATTCGTGATTGCAACAAAACGTCGTCCAGAAAACTCTTACTGGACGGCATATGCAAACCGTGCAAAAGCAAATTTTGGGTAAACAGGGTCTGCTCGACTGTAGTCTAGTCAGCTGATAGTATAATTACACAAACAATCTGTTGTCTTTTTCCGTCACATCGTTATCTGCGAATGATGGGTCAGTCACTGAATGATCAGCATTGCTCGTGTTGTACTGTAAGAAACATTTATCGTTATCATAAGAATTTGATTGTGGGTTCAAATACCCGTCTGTGTGGAATAGAAAAATTAATATCCATTCATAGAAGAAATATGTGACTTGCGTTGAGAGGCTTTCTGATTTAATCACTATTCAATTTTAAATTATTTAAAATATGAATTGACTGAATCAGTTGCGGGAAAAAAGAAACAAGATCGTCAGAAACAGTCAACATATCAAATTTTACATATGAAACCCAAATTTGCTCTTATTTCTATGTAATATGTTTCGTAACTAAAGCAACCGCTGTCAATTTTCAGGAGTTCTTTCGCCGGAATCTCGACTGCTCCTTGAAAACATGGTGTCTTCTGTGTTGGTGTCTTGCCAGGAGAAGGAAGCCAAAGCGCTGGAACAAATATTGACCTTCTTGCAGGTAAATTAATTTAATTTTGTTCCTGTTTACGTGACAAACGTGTCAATAATAAATCTGTCCATTGAAATTCAATTATTCTTTTTGCTTAATTGCCAAAAAGCACGTAACACGACTCATTCAGAGAAACGTGGTTTGCCCGAAATCAGTCGTCCAGCGAAAACCATTACTGGACCCGGCTTTGCAAAGCGTGCGATAGCATATTTTGTGTAAACAGGGTCTGTTTGACTTGAGCAAAGTCAGCTGATAGTATAATTACACGTACAAAGTATCGTTGTTCTTATTTGGATTTACCTCTGACAATTAAATGTGGTTAAACGTTTAATATGTTTAAATTAAAAGTGAGTTTTTCTTTTCTCTTTTGTTCAAGACCGAGATTAGGGGATAAAAGTTAATGGGTTTCCGAAAGAACCTTCTTCAAAACGATAGTATTGTATTTTTCCAGATGCCTTTAATTTATATTTCGGTGTTTGTTCAAAATGAATAAATGCGTCTTTAAACCTATCGTTCGCAAACGTTTTCATTATCTTAGTCAAAGTATTCTGATGCACGAATAATTTTTTATATGGTTGTATCGGTCGTTTTAAGTTTTTAACAGAAGGAATCTTTTGGTCACATTGTTCAGTCTTCAATTTTTTCCCGATGTGCATTGATGTCATCCGTCATGTTGAACACTTACGCTCGCATTTAACAACTATCGTGGCTAACCCGCCTAACAGGGCGACCAAAAAGATTTAGAAGAACTCTGGTCGCAGCTCAGAAGCATTTATCACTTGGGGGTGTGGCATCTATGAAAATAAACAAAGTTTCCGCTCCGGTTTTTGCAGCTTCGTATAATCGGAGCCGTTTTAGTGGAATCCAAAACCCGAAATGTGCCTACACAAACAAACTTGTACCCGCTATACTGTTCAACAGTGGCGGGCATATGGTTGTACGCGGGTCCTCGAGGTGTTTTTGGTCCGGGATTTTTTATTTTCTAGTATTAGACAGAAAAATCACAACCGTGTCGAAATATCCAAGTTGTCCAGGCTTGTCCAGATTACTCGCACTTCATCAAAATCTTATTTTATTTCTTATTTGAATACCCGAAATTATTAATTCTGCATTATTATTTGTTCAAGATTTATTTTTCTTTTTTTCTTGTCAAATTAATCATGTTACTATTGATGAATATATGCGAGCGCTTTATTAGGGGAAAACATACTAGCAATTACGAAAATTGTGTTGCGTATTAGTAGTCTGGTATCTGGGGAAAAGGTGATTGGTTAAAAATCAAATGTAAATTTACAGGCGATTTTACTTAGTTATTTTAGAAAATTAAAATTTTCAGTAAAATAAAAATACCGGTAGTAGAACTTCGAAAAAGTTGCGATGCGAAATTGTAAAAATACTGAAAATTTCTGTTTCATTTCTGTCGCTTTTCGCCTTCGTGCTTAATGTAGTAGTGATGGTGGCTCCATCAGAGACGGAGGCGGTGGGTGTGGGGGCAGGTCCGTTGAGGAACCACCCGTGGGCCCCCACCCCGTGAGGTGTTGGAACGAGGGAGAAGTCTGCACCTGCAAAACGCCCTTTCGGCAATTGCTTTTATAGCGTCAACCCCCGTTGGCTGCGGTGTTTACCGTCCAAGTATAATCCGGTCTCAGTGCCAGCAGAGCCACTTTCGTATTTGTCTGAGCGCATCTTTCTCGGCTCCTGTGTGCGCAGTGCCGCCGCCCCGCGTGAGAAAGAGTTCTGTTTGTGTATTTAGGCTCCATTTATATATTTGGCTGTAGTAGTTTGCGCTGGTGTTGGTCTTCAGCTGCATCTGTTTTGCTCAACAAGGGCCGAATTGAGCAATTTTATTAGGAAGTAAGTGTTCTCGCCACACCCTTCGTAGACTGCAGCGAATTTGCAATATACAGTACATGAACGAGTAAATATTTGAATTTTTTTTAATATTGTAAAAGGGCTTATTTTCAGCGTGTCATTCCGGCTCATGGTTAAAATTTTAAGAGTGCAAGAAAATTATTGTTTTGTCAGATATGAGTACGGCAACTGTAATTTATTGCCCATGTATCGAGAAAAAGTTCCGTTTCGTTCGATAGATTATCAAAAGTGGCAATTATTTGTTATCAATAATATTTATTATCAAATCAGGCTGTTTCCATGAAACCAGCCATTTTTTATAACGATTGTGTAAAATCAATTCATATGTTGTGTGAAATTGTTAAGTTTCTTCTGTTCGTAAAAATTCTTGGAAGCGACATTCAAGTTGTTAATAACATTATTTGATAAATAGTCTAGTGTACATGGCAAGCAATATGGTTTCTCCGAAACGAATGTTAGTGATTCAGGGCGATCCTGCCTTTTGTATTCCATGTATATAGCCGAGCTCAACGCGTTATGACCTCAACTCCTGGCCGGTTGCCAGAGTTGTTCAGCCGGACGGTCAGATCTTTCTGTTTTTACCCCTCTCTCCATCTTCCGTCGCGTCCATTGTTGATCTTGGATCGTGGTCTGGCATCCGTCTCTCTTGCTCTACTCTTCTACCTCATCCCCAGTTTACATTTCACAAGCGTCATCTTCTGACAGGCGCGTTTTTCTTCCGAATCTTCCATGCGCGCGCCCCGCACAGACCCCGCTCCCGTTCGCAGGGAACCTATTTTTCTTGACTCACGAAAACAATGTTCCAACTATGACTCAACGGTCAACGTCTTGGCTCCTGAGGGCCGCTCATTTTTTTTTTTTTTTCTTAAGAGCCCAGGTCGTTAATTGCCCATGAGCGTTTTGAGAAACTGAAGTAAATTGGGCGATGGTTATCTTTTTTTTAGATATTTGTTAGGGATTCGCCCAGATGGCGATCTGGTAATTTTGCCTAGTCTAAGGCCGATACCTAGGAAGGGATCTTTAATGACGAATCGGTGGGAAGAGTCACATTACATATTCAATGAGATTGTAATTTGTGGTCATTGAGGTAGTAATTTGTGGTTGTAGGTTGTAAAACTGTAGGATAATATTGGTTAGTGAACGTGCTTTATAATTCAACGCGTTGTGCGATTACTCCTATGTACGTGTAAGAAATTTTCTCTTGCTTGAGAATGTTTGCAATTGGCCCCCAATGAGACGGCGGGCCGCTGACAGTCCCTCGAGCTTAGTCCTATTAATTAAAAAGGTAGGACATCTTTGTACACTGGAGGCACATGTGCGTGCCATATCGCTCCGACTGTCACAGGAAGGACAGTAGACTGTATACGATTTTTCTGCCCCTAAAAAACTAAAATGCTGTCTTTCCCCTCAAACTATACACCCAAAAATTACACCCACTTGTCTAAGGAGGGGAGGGGGGGGGAATGACGTAAACGTATGGGGAACGTAGGGTGGATATTTCTATGTCAATATTTCTTGTAGTTATCGGATTTCTCTTTTTTTCCTTCCGGGATAACAAGATTGTTGCAGTTTTCGGTCAAATCGGTGGGAAAATGTCTCCCGATTTTTGTTTTGGCTGAGTTAGATGGTTGCTCGCGTGTGCCGGCCCCATTTCCTCTGAAAGGTGTTGCGTTAGGTTTTAAAGGTTAAAGGTTAGCTTAATGTGCTTTTTCATTTCGAAAATTACATAAGAAATTGTAAAAGCGATAATTTTTTGTCTGGGCTGTAATTCCATGTTTCCAGTCATCACTCACCAAACTGGACAATTTGCTGATAAACAGTGAATTAAACTTTTACGAGTTCTTTTCCTTCGAATTTGAGACGCGTCTAAGTTAACGGGAACGCGATGTTGGCAACTTTGCGACGGGAATCGACGTGGATTGACGTTGGTCGAATTATCGTCGATCCTATCTGCGGGATACTAAACGCTCTGCTCACAAATAACGCCCGTGCTTATCGCCTTTTCTGCTTGTTGTTCTTTTTCTCGTTTTCGTCATTAGCACAGCCGAGTACTTCGTTGATTTCAATCTCGAAAACGTACGTCTTGTTTCTCAAAAACAACCCCTCCATCCCTTACCCACCCACTCGCCCATCCAAAAAAAATATCTGTCACTCACCGTAACCCAGCAGTGGGTCTATGATCCCCCTCCTCCTCCCCAAATTCTGCTCCCGTACTACTCCCCCCTAAAAGTTTTCATCCCCTTCTCCCGCTAACAGCGGCATACCCATGGCTAGAGCCCCGAACCCCACAAAATAATTTAAAAAATGTGCAGGAATTTTAACTTTACTGGTCACCTTTTGAAAATCTTAGGATTTAAGTGCCTCTAGCAGATATACTAGGGCAAATTATTTGAAATGCGATCAGATTATTTGAAGTACTATCTGACATTAATAACTAGTTGGCGATTACACATTATTTACTAATTTGTTCAACGGGTCAGTTATCTGTGATAAAAATATGAATGTATTATTAAAAATAAGGACACCATTTCTTATTTTTAATAATAATACGATTTGAGCAGGCTTCGACATTGAAATGGCTCGCATTTCAAATAATATGGGCCCCTTCGGAAGGCTCTCCAATAATTAAATTTGCGGATGCGGTTCTATTTAACTCCTCCACAGAAAGTCCATAGAGATCCGCCAGATTTTTGATCTGCTATCTCGTAGTAGTTTCCACCCACGAAACCACAATTCATCTGTTTGGTCGCATGGTGCATTTTTTTTTCTTGCTCAAATGTTTGTGTCACGCGTTTACTCATGCAAAACTGTGTTCTGTTTTTTTCTGGAACGGGAGAGAGATGAGTTGGGAAAAAATCCGTTTGCTTTTAATGTGTCCGCTAAAAATGACGTAGCTCAACCACACCATGGAGACATGTGTGTTTTTCGTAAAACTGCTTATTTTTTTAAGTTTATTGACATTTACGTTTCAGAATAGTTAACAATCATTTTTGCGCCACAGTGTTCCTTCTCGTTTCTCACTTAGAAATGACGTTAATTTTTTTGCACTGTTTCATGTTTAGAGGAGAGTGCAGATTCCAGATTCCGAAAGTTATGCGATATATCTTTGAAAATTCGAATGTTTAGACTTTTCCGAAGATGTTCTCTGGAAATTGATCTCCGCGAACTGATCAGGAAATACCAAAAAGAAAGACATTTTAATCTTTTTGTAACATGAACTTTTGACTTTGGAATCGGTTGATTCGTGTTAACTTAGTGTTAATTAGAATTTCTGAGAATGCTCTAAATATTTCTCCGTTGAGTTGCTGAACATTGACTGCACAACGCCATGGAAAAACGACTAAAATTGTTAAGCCGCTCGACGATTTGCAAAACCAAGCGCCCTATCGGTACTCGAGCAAGTCAGCGGGTTTCTAAATTGAGCTCCATTAGTTTGGCGACAAGACTGTTAACGACTGTGCTGACACCTGCGAAGCTAAACATTCATCAATCAGTCGGTCGAGAAGACGAGAGGTGTAAATAGAACGCGCAAATTAGCTTTTCCAATTTCGAAAACATGATTATTCTTTTTTCTTTTCTTTTTTTTTTAATTGACGAAGAGGAGGAGACGACAATTCTCCTTCCCTCCCTAGATCCTTCAAGGAACATGTGTCAATTTTGTAATTACTTCTTGTTGCACCCGACATGCGTGTCATTCAAGGAGGTTAAAAGTTTTTGAAAACCTTAGCCAGATTCGTTAACATTGAGGCCAAAGGTGTCGTTTCTGCGAACCGTTACGTCGCTGTGCGACCTCCGAAAAACGTACTCTTCGGTTGCTCACTAGAGGCGTTGCAATCTTGCACGAGAGCTCGCTCAATTAGACGAATAGACGATAGTCTACGACGAAGACGTAATTTTAAAACTGAGCGACTTTTTCAGTTGGAGGCCCATAGGTGTCGTTACTCTGTATTTTGCGTCGACCGTGCGTAAGTGGAGGCCCGCACCCAGGAAAAGGTTGACACACTTTCTCTCCATCCGTTTCGGCAACGCACGAGCTGCGTGTAACGTGGTTTAATTGGCATTACGGCGCCACCATCGGCCATCTTGCGAGACTAACAAGTTCGACCCCATAATGCATTTTCTTGGTGTTCACGGGTGAGGCCCACACGGTAGGAACATATTGCGTGCAACTCTGCGCGACATTCACTACGAAACATTTTATCTATTGCTATTCGCGATCTTCCGGACCAACGGTGAGATTAACAAGAACAAATGCCAGTTAAGGGCAAAATAATTATTTTCCTATTTTAACAGGCTCTGGATTTGAGACTGAGATTGTCCCATTGCCTACGCACTCTGGGGAAGTAGAAGTTGAGATGTTCCGAGTTCCCATGGATGTCTGAACATTTCACACTTTGTGGATGTTCGACGGTACGTTTCACCGTGTGGACGCCTCTTTAATCAGTCGCTATGGCATGGGTCTCTTCACCACGGAGACACTCGGGGGTCGCGGACACGGGTTTAGTGTAGCGGAACTCCACGTTTTTCGGAGAATTTGAGATTACAGTCGGTCCGTGTCCTCTCTCATCCTCCAAAGAAGAAAACGATAGAAATCTTGACTCGGGACAGGTTAGGGGGGAATGAGGACCTCGATCTTGCGGGGGTTTCAGCAAGGGGCGGGTGAACTCCCTCAGCATTCTGAATAAAGTATTTATCCGATTGAGATCGGCTGTCGGCAAAAGATAACGATCAATTATTAGTATTTTGAAACTTCAGCGTGACCCAATATTCAATTGTGATGCCGAAAAATTGAGGGGGGAAAATCAGATATTCTGAGAACATTTTCTATTTTTGAGCTGTTGACATTTGTTCAGTCAAAATTTTAATGAAAGAGTTTTTGTAGGAGCTGTTACTGAAGTCATTCCGAAGAACATCCGTGGCCCAATGGCAAAATACAGTAACTGACAGTTTATATACGTAAAAACATGACGCATTTTATTACAATGTAGTCGCTGCACAACGCTGTGATACACACGTGCGTATAGTATATACACTGCATAGTATTTACACTGTTTTTGTTAAAATAATGTCAACTGTTGACAGTTGACGAAGAAAAACTTTTAAAAACCTATTGTAAATAAAAACACCACAATTTTAATCTTTAGGTATTTAAAATGAATATTTATTTAAGAATTACAATTACAATTACAATTATTACCCGCAAGCAGCCCCCAAGAGAGGGGCCTATGGCGGGGGTCAAACGACCA
>JAQGBY010003536.1:0-18971 GCA_034698785.1 Mycogona germanica | reverse complement strand
TATACATTGGACTGCTAATTCGGGACTCTGATATTGATGACGCGACAGTGTCCATAAGAGAATCCGTTCATTTTCTGGCCCTCTCGCTTACTACAATCCTCTCTGAACCTTTTTTGCTGCCGTTTAATAGGGAGAACTGGCCGCCACTCCCTACCATTCCGGACCATTCCGCGGTGGTAAACAATGAGGCGGAGGACGTACCAGCGGCCCCTGGTGCCGAAGGGTTGGATCCGGTGGTTGAAGGAGGTGCAGTCGCAGAGGTGCCAGAAAAACCGGACCATTCCGCGGTGGTAGACAATGAGGCGGAGGACGTACCAGCGGCCCCTGGTGCCGAAGAGTTGGATCCGGAGGTTGAAATGGGTGCAGTCGTAGAGGTGCCACAGACTGACAAAAGCCGCTGACCACTGCCTACCGGACGACTAGGATTGCTCTTTAGAAACAATGACCGGACTATCGCGGCGGAACGAGAGAGAATTGTAGCGGAACTTTTTAGTAATTATTATTTGTAAGTGCAATTTTAAATATTGTGTGACTGTTTAAATTCATAGTGTTTCTAATTTTAATGTGGTCATTACTTTTTTGTTATCACGATTGTAAGTCTTGCTGAACTTTTTGCTAATTTCAATAAATGTTTTCTTGCTTTATAAACATCTTGCCACATTTTATTTACGTCGTCCATTTTTTTTTAAATTATGGTATTTACTAATGCTTGACTAGTGATTAACATTATTCGTCTTCGCTACCAAAACTAGTGTAAAAGTTTGGTAATAGACAATAAGACAAAAATATATTTTCAAATGTTTCTTGTCGAATTGTGAATGTTCGTTGTCATTGTTTTAACATTTATGTATGCCATAGGCGAAAGGGTTTTTCCCGCCAAAACTAATCGCACAGGCATCCGAAATTGCTAGGTTCTGTTTGGTACTTACTTAAACAATTTTAGTGAATATCTTCGCAACTCGTTCGTTTACATAAAAATGGACCTCGCCAGCTAACAGTGTAAAGTAAAATTAATTTGGACCTCCGAGAAACTCTGCGCATTTCTCGCAACAAAAACCACAACGCCGTCTAGTGTACAGACCCATTTTCAATACGCTAGTGGCCACTTTCATAAATGCACACAAGCGGACCCAAGGAGCTCCGCTAAAAGTTTCAGAGTAGCACTTAGTCGAATCTCTCTTGTACTATATAGAAACTAGGAGAATGTAGTTTAATGAGATAAAGCCGACAGTGTTCGCCTTTTTTGACACATGCCATTGGCTTAAACTCTTGTTCTAAAACTACGCCCAGCCCAAAACAATTAAATGTACAGTACTAGAAAAATTTCAAACAAATCAATGGAGTTCTTAATCTCTTGATCACGACAGGGGTCAGAAACTGCCACCCAAAATTGTCGGATTCGGTCGCTCCATCTTTCGGCAATTCTGCCCATTTCAAAATTTCTCATTATTATCAAGATTGCGAGTGACGTTCTAGCGCCTACAGGCAAACAATGAATAAGTTTAAAGCTGTTTAGGCGAAACGAATGAATACACAATTATTTCCACACAAAAAAACGTTTATTTGCAAAGGTAAGCGGGTACACTTTGTCAAAGATGATGAGTTGGCGTCCGATATTTTTTTATGTCGCTCTCGAAAACGGAATGCAAATAACCTATTATCTCACAAGATATATATGCTATATTAATGATAGTAGAAGCCTCAATTTACACGATACACCATTTTAAATTTTTATTCATGTTATTACAAAATCTTGAAGGGCTATCACACACATACGATGAACTATGTTAAATCAACCCGCTAAAAGTTGGACAGTACGATTATAAAGGTCGTAATCTTCATAAAATCCTTACATTTTAACCCATCAATTCATATTAAATTTTGTACATTGTGTATAATTGGAATTGTTTATTGTCTGTGGAACAGATAATTGATTGTTCTGCTTATCTTTTGTATTCTTTGGTTTCGAATTAAATATGTTTCAATGATTGGTAACGGGTCGCTTAATTTTCTCGAGCTCACATACCGCCAAATATCAGTTTAAAGGTCGTTCTCATTTTAAATTCGTTTTCGAAGAACCTGTCACGGATCGGTTCATTTTTGTTCTGGTCATTCCGTTAAAGCTTTGTCTGCAGGTGACCCTCAATTGCATTTGACTTTTTAGGGGGGAGGAGACGTTTGTCATTTGAGTTTTCCCAAGAGGTCCCAAAGGTCACGAAAATATACGAATTTGGTTTGTTCGTTATGTTGACCCGTACTAAACTAATTCACGTAACGAAGAGACCCGGTGGCAGAACGCCTACTTCTCAATGAAATCCAATTGCCTGACGATACGAGCATTAGACACCAGAGGTCGCCGTCTCGCTCAAGATTCATATAAAGGTCGGTTGGCGAATTACAAATTCGTCAGATCAACCAACGTTTTATTAAGTAAGTCGATCATTTGTGGTTTACCACAAATATTTATGTCGTATCGAATGTGTTAATTTAAATGTAATTTTAACGTGTTTCGGGCATTGCAACTCAATTTTGGCTACTTCAGTGTTTGAACAAATTTCATAACTAACAAAGAATGTGGGAAATGTCGCTAATCTAAATTTGCTTATCTTAATTTGGTGTTAATCTCATTTTACTTATTCATATTTTCACGCAAACTTAGTTTATTTGTTAGTTGTGCTTTTAGTTAGATTATTTTTTGGCAGTTTTAGTAATTTACTTTCAGTTAACTTATTAGTTAAATTTGAAATAAAGACGTCTTAAGTTTAAAAATTAAAAATTGTTAAGTGATCATTGAGCGGTTAATTGATTTTAAAGAAATATGCCTGCACAATTTTTATTCAATTTCTCCTTTTCCCTTTTCAGTTTCTCTCGTCTAAATGTCTACTCAAGACGAAAACAGTCCGTTTTATGATGCCGAAAATGACCCGATCGCCCCGGTCGCCCCTCCACCTGAGCCAGAACCGGAAGCTCCTCGTAGACCTGTCCCTCCTGCCCCTATCGCACAGTTGGAGGCCCACTTCCGGAACCGATCAGCTGACCGCTTCAACGTTTTGAGTAATTTCCCTCACCCCGACGACTCTGACCACTATGATTCGCAACGGCACCCCGGTGTAGATCCAGATGCATGCGCTGGTGCCGCTTCCGCTATCCCACTCGGCGAATCTAAATCTGTCCCGATCCCCCAATCCTCTGCCCACCCCTCGATGCCAGACCATCCATCTGACTTTTCCAGACAACCATTCCCGATCCCCCAATCCTCTGCCCACCCCTCGATGCCAGACCATCCATTTGACTTTTCCAGACTACCATTCCCGGTTCTAGATAGTCGCGGATGTCCATGTCAACCCAACTGCCGAGCAATTCCCCCTCAATATTTTAATCAGATGTTGGCTGCTCTCTTCTCGACTCCACTCGGCGACGAAGGTTCCCTATTTAGACGTCTAGGCTTACCACCGCCCAAACCTGATCCCAATTTACTGGCGCCACCGCCGCCGCGGACTGACCACATTGACCAGTGGAAAAAACAGCAATCTTGCCGTGCGCAGACCGGAAATGCAGAGTCATCGGACGCAAACTCGAAGCTGGACGTTGCCACGAGAAATCATATGAAACTCGTGCTACACAGCCGTTTAGACAATATATATAAGACCGCCATAGACATTACACTACTTTCTCGGGAGTCCGCTATTGCAGACGCGATAATGTCCATAAGAGGATCCTTAGAACTTCTGGAACTCTCGCTTACTACAATCCTCTCTGAACCTTATTTGCTGCCGTTTAATAGGGAGAACTGGCCGCCACTCCCTACCATTCCGGACCATTCCGCGGTGGTAAACAATGAGGCGGAGGACGTACCAGCGGCCCCTGGTGCCGAAGGGTTGGATCCGGAGGTTGAAATGGGTGCAGTCGCAGAGGTGCCACAGATGGACGAAAACGCTGACCAGGATTGCTCTTTCGAAACAATGACCGGACTATCGCGGCGGAACGAGAGAGAATTGTAGCGGAACTTTTTAATAATTATTATTTGTAAGTGCAATTTTAAATATTGTGTGACTTTAAAAATTCATAGTGTTTCTAATTTTTATGTGATCTTGACTTTTTTTTTTGTTAATCACGATTGTAAGTCTTGCTGAACTATTTTGCTAATTTCAATAAATGATTTCTTGCTTTATAAATATCTTGCCACATTTTAAGTCTTCCATTTTTTTTTTAAATTATGGTTTTTCCTAATACTAAACTAGTGATTAACATTATTGGTCTTCGCTAGCAAAACTAGTGTAGAAGTTTGGTAATGGACAAGACAAAATTACATTTTCAAATGTTTCTTGTTGAAACATTCTTTGTCATTGTTTTACTATTTTGACATTTGTGTACGCCATAGGGAAAGGGTCTTTTTCCCGCCAAAACTAATCGCACAGGCATCTGAAATTGCTAGGTTCTATTTGGTACTTACGTAACCAAACAAATTTAGTGAATATCTTCGCATCTGTTTCGTTTACATAAAAATGGACCACGCCAGCTAACCGTGTAAAGTAAAATTAGTTTGGACCTCCGAGAAACTCTGCGCAAATCTCGCACCAAAAACCACAACGCCTCTAGTGTAAACGGACCCATTTTCAAAACGCTAGTGCCTACTTTCACAAATGCACACAAGCGGACCCAAGGAGCTCCGCTAAAAGTTTCAGAGTAGTACTTAGTCGAATCTCTCTTGTACTATATAGAAACTAGCAGAATGTAGTTTAATGAGATAAAGCCGACAGTGTTCGCCTTTTTTGACACATGCCATTGGCTAAACTCTTGTTCTAAAACTACGCCCAACGCAAAACAATTAAATGTACAGTACTTGAAAAGTCTCAAACAAATCAATGGAGTTCTTAATCTCTTGATCACGACAGGGGTCAGAAATTGCCACCCAAAATTGTCTGATCCGGTCGCTCCATCTTTCGGCAATTCTGCCCATTTTAAAATTTCTCATTATTATCCAGATTGCGAGTGACGTTCTAGCGCCTACAGGCAAACAATGAATAAGTTTAAAGCTGTTTAGGCGAAACGAATGAATACACAATTATTTCCACACAAAAAAACGTTTATTTGCAAAGGTCACACTTCACACTTGTCAAAGATGATGAGTTCGCGTCCGATATTTTTTGATACCGCTCTCGAAAACGGAAGTGCCCCGCGAAACTACCATTTGCATCTATGAAAACCCCAAGTGGCGGCTGTTAAAAATAGGTCCCAACGGCTGACAATGGCACCAACCCAGAAATGTCCCCGCATAATGGCGCTTGAAGTTACGGTCGACAAGACAACGAGGGGCCGTCACATGTGCTGCTAATCGTCACGCTCCCAGATCAATATGCTCGCCAACAGTGAACCAGTGAGAGTTTGGTCTCGCTCAACTCCATTGGGAGACGCGACCATTACGGCCTTCGAGCGCAAATAGGATTCCCCACTCAGGGGGTTATATATTCGCCCATCTTCCAACAAATTCCTCCCACAATGAGTTCTGTAAATGCAGACTAGACTCGTCCATCTAAGTCCACCCGGCGACTGTCCACCGACAATGGGCAATATCACATATTTGCGTGTCGAAAATCCAAAATGGGCGGGACGGGACGGGACAAATTGTAACAAATTAGGACAAAATGACGAAACTTTGATCTTTTACGACTGTTTCAGGCTTTTTGTTTCATGGCCCAATTGCAGTTTTGCAGTAGTTTTCGTAAATGAAGGAGACGCTCATTAAATTGAGCAGGTCCTAGGAGTCACGGGACACTCACAGCTGGTCGATATAAACGATGTGGCGAACTGTTACACACTTTTTATGTCGGTCCCCTTCAGTCAGTCGCATATGCCCTCGTTAACGGACCGAGACGTTAATTAAGAGAAACTGTTGGACAAACAGACCCACTTTATGCGGGAACCACAATATAGCAAGAGGTCAACACATCGATATCGTTGGGCTTGATCCCAGTGACCATGACCAGTTGGACCTCATCAAGCAGACCCGATGACCAATTTTTCCTAAATGGCAAATTAAACCCACAAATATATTTTCAAGATGGTTTCGATTAAGAATTATTTGAAGTTGAAATTACGAAAATAAGAAAACGCATAACAGAATAAAATAACCAAATTCATAAGCCCTATCGCTTATCTTATAAACAATAGCCACATTAAAACAGATAAAATGGTGTAGATTGCCTGATTCAACGCTTCAAATTAAATACTTAAATTGAACTATAATTTAACTGATCCAAAAATATTCTAAACAAATTTGAAAGTGGTTCTTCTAAAAATAAAAATGTAATGATTATCAAATAATTGAGAACAATTATGGTACCGGTAAACTGGCTCGGTCTCGAACCCACAACTCTGTACTCCACTTGACCAACCGGGAATGACATCCATTGGTCTCAGTAGGAGTAAATCTATAATTTCTTTTGATATTACGAAAAGGTGGCGAAACCTCAACGAAAACAGACTTGCAAGAGAGGGACCAAGATGCGCGAATTTGTATTCCGAATGAAAGCAAGATTGGACGCCCAAATCCGATCAAAAGATTTCCAACGTGACCGAGAAGCACCAGAATAAGGAGGGCGAGCACACACACACACACACACACATGGAAAATAAATGAAATTTGACAACACAACCGACAAATCTTCAATCGTGTCACACAGCCTCGGGTGGTTTTCCCCACCGACCGCCAGCCTATTTCTGTATCGCCTTTTTTTGTTTCATCGATTCAATCTTCGGCGTTCAATTATACGTCGTAATAGAAATTGGAAAAACAATTTCGCTATGCAGCGAGATAGACCTTCCCTGATCAAAAGTGACCTCGCAAAAGCAATTGTCTCTTCGGGAAATAGGCTTACTGACAAAGGGGTTCTCCACATTCGAAAGCCAGCAAATTAAGTCATCATCGGAACCACGCAATCGACGAACCTAGGTCCGGTTCGATTACTTCAGGTAACTAGAATCAATCACGGAGACTCTGTGCCCGGAACTGAACCCGTACATCTGAATTCGAATACAAAGCATAGACATTTTCTATTTGACCCTCCGCAGTTTGATAATCCCTGTCCGCTTCCAACAGATCAACATGCGACACGAGATCAATAAATCCATGCATGGTTAATAAAAAAAAAATCGATTTCAGTGGCTGAAAAATAAAATTTAAAGGCGTTGCAAACTCCACATTTCTTTCTTCTGGAGCCGACACGGTGGACGTTAACACAGTAATAAGACTTTTTTCTTTCATTTCACCGAAAATAATTCACTCGATAGTGGAGTGTTGGGCGGAGTTCAACGTAGGTTGCTTACAACAGTTAAAGCTGCAATGTCGAAACCAGTTGAAAAATCAATGTCAGAAAAAATGAGTGACATTTTTAAAGGCAACCAATCGAAAAATAAACGAAAAAATATATAATCAGCCCAACAATGCTGCATAAACCGTTGGTGAAATCATTTGTAACATACAGCATACAGGGTGTTAAAAAAAACCATGAACATATTATTATAACATTATTATTTACATAAACATTAGATCTTTTGGAATAATTTACCGTTTAAAATGTTAAACAATAGAGTCTAATATTTTGGCTACCCCATTTTTTGTTCGAAATATTTTTCTTTTCCTTTACTCAGGGACTCGAACTCGCGCGCGCCACTTTTCGTTCTTTCCAGACGCGTAATATTGCTGTCATCTGTCACTTTCTGGAAGCATTTCAGGTGACAATCTTGTTTGATTATTCGGTAAACATATATGTGATGGTGGAAATTACTAGTATGTTTGAAATTATTTTTTGTGTCGACCTTCCTGTTTTAACACAAGCTTTTCACTGACGCATCAATGATGCTTTCATCAAATTCAATTCCGCGACTGCTGGTTTCGATGACATAATTCTTCAGTTGTAATATCTTTACACATCTTCAGATATTTGTTTATCGTCCGGCATCTGAAATATTTCAAGTGTAGATGGCAGCAAAATTGCGCGTCTGGAACAAACGAAAATTGGCGCGCGCGAGTTCAAGCCTTTGTAAAGGGGAAAGAAAAATATTGCGAACAAATAGCCAAATAGACATGCACAGAAAAAAATGTATACCACGACAAAAATTGATACGAATTGCTTGCTCAAAATGACGCCATATACATGATACATGTATGACGAGAAGACATCGTCAGTAGTAAAACATATTCTACCATAACTACACTAGGAAATTGGATAACCAAATATTTTACGTTGTACTCCCGACTGACTTGTGATACGGAAATCCCCCTCCCCTTATTTTTTATTGAATGAAGAAGAAAAAATCTAATTTTCTTTTAGTGCGCAAACCAACGCAGAATTTATTACGGTACTTGATTTCAGGTCTTTTTATTTGGCCAGCCAATTGAATTGTGCGGAGTATTTTTATTGAGATCAGATGGCGTGTGCGGCAAGTTCAACCGAATTAAAATTAGAGCCGAAGTTGTGGCTGTCGACAGACCAGATAAACAAAAAATAAATTGCCTTAAAAATTGGGTCGTACAGTGACGGAGACCCGTCGACCCGAGACGTGACCCGGTTTTTGCGTCCCAACAGCCAAAGAAAGGAACAGAGATTCCCACCAGGTGGCACTAGTGCGTGGTGCCCGGTCCCAGACTAGGTTGGATGTCAAAATTAGTGAACAGTCGGGAGGCATTTTTACGACGACGGCGAGGATAAAAATTTGACGGAGGGGTGGGGCAGAGACGTGTCACGGTTCGAGGAACTGCCAAATCGTCTTGCTAGAGAAAGAGAGACCTGAGATTACCAACTTTATTTCCAATATCCATCGGAAACCACACCCCCGCGCGCATGGCCATGCAAGTTGAAGACCGGATTTTGAAGTTGTCCATTCAGAAAGTACCAAAATCGTACAGAGGTCCTGAAAGAAGTAGCGCTCAAATGAGCACACGGATTTCAATAGGAAATTTAAATTATTTTATTTTATTTCAATTGGGAGAGGTGTCACATAAGATGTCGTTTCCCTTACACTTCAAATAATTCCTTAGATTGAAACGCCAGTTTCTGGGCTAAGAGAATTTATTTTCTAGACACGATGATTGAGAAAATCCACTGACTAATTTTTAACTTCAACAATTACATTCTCATTCTCTGAAAACCAGTTAACGATTCGACCAGTTAAACAGCAAAACATTCGACATTTGTATTGCTTTTAATTTGAGTAAACAAATAGTTGTTCCTATTTCGTTTTTCAACTTTCATTTTTGTTGGTACCGTTTTGGCCTAATTTAAACAAATAGTGTGTGTTAATAGTACAAAACAAAAAAATGTGTTAATAGTACATTACTATTAACACATTTATAATTTTTACTAGTTTGTAAAACTATCAAGCAAGTCGGCGCTAAAAAATAATAAGCCTGGAAAAATATTAAGCTCTCTGGAAGCCATGGTGATGAGACAGTGTCATGGCTTCAGCCATGTAATGAGAAAGGATATTATGTTGGGTGAAGTTCAGGACAGCAGAAAAATAGGAAGATCCTGTATCAAATGGGTGAATGGGGTTTGAACGAGCCCAGGAGCCTACGAGAAGCACTACACGACCTTTAAAAACATTGGATAATTTTTATCTACATGGTCTCCAGAGGTCAGAAACGACTTGACGGCACGTAACCCACAAAATAGCATACATGTACAGGTTGTACATGTGTCAGGAGAATATTATATGCTATTAAAAATATTTAAGAAGATATTGGTATCGTCTCCCAACCCAAGAGGCTGTAGACAAACTTTCTCTTTTTCAAAACATAACAATTCGGGTTCTAGTAAACGCTGGTATAGGCAAGTAACGCCCTTGCCCGAAGTTAACCTCTCCCAGCCACCATATCATCCATTTCCCCCTAAATCCCCTCTCCTCCTCCACATCTATCCACTATTACATCACCGCCGCCCTACTGGCCAGAAGGGGAAAACAACACGGGTCCATGTTGTCTTAGCACTTAAGCGAATTACACTCCACACACACACACAAACCACTTCAACTTTACGGCGCAAAAGTCAATTTCGTTTCTGGTGTGGGGCTGGGAGTGATCCATGATTTTGGCAATCCCACAGTCGTCCTGGGCGAACTTCTGAACCAAACGAAACGCAAGAAAGGCGTCACCTCGCGTCAAAACGCCTACTACGTATTTCAAACTGATTCGAAATTGAGCGCGTCACACGTTTTTTTATACGGACGCAGGGTCAAAGTGCTCAAACTCGACCTGATGACCTTGGCTTTGGTCGGACGCCAACCACTTCGATGATACTCGAAAATACTAGTTAAGAATAGACCTTGAGCTCAGACAATGTCTTCTCTAATCTTTATTTCCCCGCCCCCCAACTAAACTGATAAGAAAGTTAACTATTACGAGGGTAGAAGAACATTACGTGTAGACGACGGTTAAGTGGACGACCAATGGATTCGAATTTCCAAAGGAAATCCATGATCACATGATTTCTTTATAGCCAATTTGCGAATTCCAACTTCCTTTATAGCTCACAGTTCTGGAATTTGCTGTCAAACATAAAAGAAAATTTGAAGAAGTTTATTTCGGCGGCGGCCACCGTTAATTCATGGAAGGTGGTCTGGAGATATTTGTTAAGGAGGTCCACCAGCGTGTTCTCCCTAAAATCCCCCAGCCTGGTAATTTTGTCTAGCCCAGGTTTAATATAACCAACCTAGGTAGGAACTTTCATTCCGAAGGAAGGTGTGCCTAGGAATTTCTCTACTTATAATTTAACAATTCTGTGTATACTTTGTAGTGCTTCGCAATTTTTTTCGATGAGCTTGCACTTTTCCTGCACCAACCAAAACCAGTGCTTCCTGTTTTCATCCTTCAGCCCACAAAGCATCCACCGATAACCCCAACAGGAGAATTCCTCCCATTATCCCCCACCCTCTCTCTCACTCTCTCTTTCCCAACAATTCTCCCCTGACCTCCAATCAACCCCACATTCGCTCACACACCAACTCCATTACGCCCCTTTTTGCATTAAACCAGAGTCGTATAACCGCCGTAAAAACAACAGAGCAGCGCCACCCCGCGGACGCTCCAACAACCACCACCAATACACTTACAAGTAATATTCAATGTACAGTGTGTTCTGTATATGGTCTTCGTCAGCACAAAATGCACCCACAATAAAAGTAACGCAGTCGGGGGATTCGTATCCTCCTCAGAACCCTCATCTTAATCTTAACGGTGGTGGGTGGGGGGGGAAACACTTTTCATAGATTCCTACAAAACACCGAGCTTGAAGTTTGAGGGAGCTCACTACACATTTGTGAACAAGGGGTGTGGATCCAGAAAGATAAGACGTTGGTGGGGGGGGGATGATTTTACGGCGGCATGGTTCGACAATCTTAACGTGAGCTCCAAGAAATGGCGCACGAAACTAGAAACATTACCGGAATGAGTTGCAAGAATTACACATCGGCAGGAGAGCCGACAGTAAGGAATTCGACGCTGTTAAAAATGCACTTATCCAACGATTAGCGATAGTGGGGGGACGGGGGACATTTATTCTCAGAGCGTAATCTACGTTTCAGGGACGCGCCCGACACGGTGGGTGCGTTTAGATTTTTATTCACCACGAATGCCACCACCCACGCCAACAGAAATTTTCCCGTGAAATCAAACGAAACACGTCATTACCATGACCTCGACCTTAAAAATGGACGATATGCCATAAATAGTCTTCTTCTCACATTTGACAAATAATTTAAATGTAAAGAATGACAACAAAATTTAAATTGCGGTTTTAACACTGGTTGCGCTGCGGCCACTACATATATTTACGAGATGTTACACCTGTTGGACATTGGAGCATTGCTCTTCTTAAGATCCATAAGAAGTCAACTGCTACAACGTCCTAAACTGATCACACACACCACATTTACAGGTAAAAGGCCTCATTTTGAGGGTCGTAAGTTTCAGCAGTTGCCGCCGCTAGGAACGCTGGAAATCAAATCTATCGCTTGTATTAATTGTTATTATAATTTCGCAAACACTTGCGAATTCGACGTTCACAATTATTAAAACTATAAATAAGCATTCGGTCAGCCGTCAAAAAATACACGCGCGCATGAGCCGTAATCAATTTGCAACCAAATTTAATCACCGGAAGTAATTTTCAACGCCATTCTCTCGTATACAGAAGGGATTTCAGAGGTGTGCCATCCTTGCCGTTCGGTTAATTGATCTGTTTAATTAGTCGTCCCTTCCAGTAGCGTGGCGCTGCCACTGGAGTTGGGACAGCCACACCCTTCTGAGACCTCGTGCCCAATCCCGATATCAATTTCAATCTCGTTCGCAGTTGGTCGAGAAGGCTGCTGGTGTTGCGACCAATCGGTTCCCGAGATTGCCGCCGATGGCGCTTCTTCTCCCTAAATCGCCAGGGTGTTCATTTTAGACTGGTCGCTTGCAGAGAGCTCACAATAAAGCTCGATTTACACTCAAGATTCGCGCATGGATCGCGAAAAAATCGTTGCTTTCAGGTGTAAACCGAAAAATTGCAGCTTTAAGGAGCGGATCCTAAAAGCATTTGTCGCTTCTATCACCATCACGAATAGAAATTTTGCTATTCTAAAGGGAGTCTCTCGTATGAGATCCATTTTCACTGAACGAAATTAAGCGCAATCGTTTGACCGTGCATTAACATGAGCGGTAATGGCACGAACAAAGAGCGCTCCAGTAGCGCTCTCAGAGCCGAGTAACGCGCTCAGCGTCAGCGTCATTGTGGTTGCTCCAAATGGTGTCGCTGTGTTGGCTCATTAGTGTTGGTCACATCAGAGCATGCTCCTGTCTCCCACGACCGGCGAAAATCGACTCCGGCTCCTTAGGAGCCGATCTTTCTTCAGGTGTAAACTTTACTTTGCTCTTCCTCTCGGCGCACCAAGCCCCCAGGACCACGACAAATCCATGCAAAAACGCGGGGTCCGAGGAAACAGGCTGGGGGGGAATCGAATTCGAGGAAATCCCTTTATGCTGTCGGCATATTGCCTGTGCCGTGTGCCGTAAATAAAAACGCTAGAGTGGCAGGGCGAGGAGCAGCAGCGTGTATAAAGCTTGGCTAAGACACCCCCGCCCCGTCGATAAAAATAATTATGGCGTTATCTAATTGGCCTTAGCCGATTTCTGGGGCCAGCGTTTTCTACTCCCCTCCCCCCCGCCCCATTAACATGAACACCAGATTAAGGCGGGGATCCACCACCGGGGAAGCCGTAAACACTGTCATTTAGAGTTTGGCCGAATTCTCACCGCACTCCACCGTCCCCCTTCCCTACAGTTGGACCCATTGTGAGGGTGAGGGGTGTGGAGGGGCGCTGGGAATGTGAATCTGGTGACATGGTGGCAACACGTCGACATTATTGCATCGACCCCTGATACAAATCACCGAAACCAAACAAGCTCGGACAATAAAAACGTGTTAATCCTTTCCGACGCCGATTTGATCCCAAACGCGACAATATCTGGCGTCGTTAGGACGAGACGCTCACCTCTGGAAATTTACTTCTCAGGTCAAACTGAACTCACAACATACTTCTATAAATGACTCACTCGAGCGTATCCACTGGATAAAAAGTTGCCCCTTGCAGCAGAGCAATCACACACGGCTTGCATAACATTCTCCTTGAAGCGAGCTGCCCCTAGCAACCGAGCAATCACACAAGGCATGATAACAAAGCGATAACAAAGCAAAATAAGTTTCAAAGAAGTACCAAAGAAAATACTAGAAGTATAGAGATACAGAGTACATTAGGTGTTCCATTAAGGCCATGAATAATCAATACGAAGTAGTTTTCCCATCTTTGTGTCTTGAGGCGCCCAGCAGAAACATGATTTGGTTGTGCTCCAAAGACGGGAGTTGCGACACTACACATGAGCCATCTTGAACCATTTGTTGAGGAGGTTCACCCTTTTTTTTATTTATTAATTCACTGAAGTGACGGATCACAACAGGAAGATTCTGTACCCCTCTCGGTGCTTAGGCACTATGTGAAAGGCACATTTTCACCAGTACCCCGAGCCAAAGCCCGCGCCGGGAATCGAACCCGGGACTGCCGAACCGCAGTCCGTCATAAACCAACTGCGCCACGACGGGTCGTACAAACACCCCCCAGGAGGCAACCTGCCAATTTTTCCTAGTCTAAATCTAAACCTAGGTAGGGATCTTTAACGTGTACCTGATATTGTACAGGCACAGGTCCAACGACTTTAATTCCATTCCGAAAAAAAGCGTGCGTAGGAATTTCTCTCGCCGGAAATATTCCGAAATTCTCGGGGTCGGGGATCGAACCCGCGATCATGAGAATATAGCTCAACAATCTACCCACTATGCCACACGAGATCCATTTGAACCAGTTAAGACCTTTAGTTTTAAGAACTTCAGCAGCGACTAACAAAGCACCAGCCCAAATTAGAAATGTTTTAATTGAAGCGGTGAATCTTATATAGTGGTGTAAGTCGGATTTCCTCGAATTGAGAAACAAGAGATTTTCATAGAAGATTCATCATAGGATTCAGTATTCCAGTCCAACTTCTGCTACGAAACAAAAAAGCTTTGTCTTACGTCACATTTACTTTCGATAGTTTGACATGCCAGGATTGCGTTTTTGATCATAACTCAAAAAATCGACGTGCACCATTCTGAGTTTCACCGCTTCAATTGTTGAAGTAAGGAGCCGACAAATGCATAAACTAGAATCAACCGCCTCGTGAGATCTGGCTCTAACCTGAACTGATTCCAAGGATTTTCGAACGCGCTCAGGGGATTCCTGAGATTCACAACCCTCTCACAGGGAGTCTCAGGAAGACGCCCCACTATTTATACGGCAGCCACACCACCGCTGTTTGTTCTTGCCAGTCCTAAAAAAAAAAACTAGTCCAGCAGATCGCATTAATAACCATCACAATGCATCTTGATAAAACCGACGGTAGATTTTTTTCTCTTCCTTCCGTTCTTCTCACCTCCCACCACCTCCTGTCTTCGGGCTCCGGGTTGTGGTCGCGACAAGAAGCTGGTGAGTGGAAAAAAGACGCGCGATTCCGAAAACCGACATGCAGTTGTGCCATAATATACGACGACGTCGGGTGGCCGACTAAATAAGAGTGGGGGGGTTTGGGGGTGGGTGAGGGGGAAAGGGGCAGTGGATATGTGATGGGCCGAGGTATATAGTGTGGTGGCAGGGCGGGCGTGGAGCTCTATCTAAGCACGGGGCTTACACAAAGTGATCCATAAAAGCCAGCGCCTCTTTACGTAGAGCGGACGCGGGTGCGGGTGCGGACGCGGACGCGGGGTTGGTTCATTTACAGAGGACCAGCCCTCAACATCAATATTTATAGACGAGCGACTGTCGGCACCCCGGGTACAGCCTTGGCTTGATGATATGTGGCCCGTGGCGCAGGATTTTTAGGTTGCCGCATGTGCCTGTCCCGAATTACACCAGTTTGGGCGATAAAGAGTGCTGTAATTTCGTGACCACATTGGTTGATACTCATGAAAATACATTTGAGGGGTACTGTAGAGGGATTGTGACAGGTGAGCCGCTCTCTCTCTTTCTCTCTCAATGAGCTCCAAAATCCTTAAATTGTTCGTGCTTTAATATCCTAGTCACATTGGCCAAGCATGCTTGAGCAGAGCGCGTTCAGACATTGAACCGAATCGGTTCGTCCCCGTTTCGACAAGAAATAACTAGGCGCTCTCGAATGACAATTTCCCCATCTCAATTGTGAACGTGAAATTCAATTGTGCTTGAGAGGGCGCGTTTAACTTTCAATTAGATTCGACCACGAGATCTGTATCGCTTGCGATGAACAAGATCTGAAAGGGAAATTTGTGTCAATTTCAAGCACAATTGAACTATCTTAAGCAGACCATTTTATAAATCTTAAATCCCCATCAAGGCAACCTGGAAATTTAGCTTAACCTAGGCTGCCTTGGAGAGGGATCCTTAACCCTTTAACCGGTAAGCCCGAGTGTACTCGGGCTAGCCATTCTGCATACCACCGGCAAGCCCGATTTTTATTTCATGAAAGATAATTAATTAAAAATTAATTGACCGGTGGGGTGTTGGTATCGTTAAATCAATGACGTGGTTAAAGGGTTAACGTCCCGATATCGTACAGGTGGTACGGGTCATGATTTCACTACTATTCCGAAAGAAGTGTTATGAATTAATTTCTCTCGCCCGAAAAATGATCCAACACCTCTTCTCAAGCAGCCTGAAGCCTAATGAAAAACAGGAGAAGTGCAAAAGAACAAGCGAATTCGGATATATAACTAAATTGAAAACACTAGAGCCTGAAGTCTGCTCACAGTTTAGCTAAGCTATTAGGAGTGATGCTCGCCTTTCACTGTTCCTCTTGAGGAATTCCATTTTTCGCGATAATAATCAAAGTATAAAATAGTAACCCTACCTTTAGACCAAGGTGTACACAATAAACATGTATTCTAAAAATAAATTGCCAGCATCGTTTGTAAATGCGTTTGCAGTTGATTGGCGTTGATCATGGTACTGGCGTCAGTCAGTACAGATTGCACAGTACACCCCAATCAAAATACATTGGAATAAACTCATAGACATCCGGTACTCCAGGTAATGCGACCTACTAGGAAAAGCGTCGCAGAAAATGACTGACCGGCCTCGAAATGTCGCCTGGCTTCTGCTTTTTCAACTTCAAGGATTCTGATTCGCGAGAGATTCTCCATTCAAAAAATTAATTCACTGATCAGATCACCTGTCGTACGCGACATTTCATCAAATTGATAACCTAAGCATCCTTCAAACAGCCTGGGAAGTTACAATTTTCTATTGATCACCTGGTCGTTCAACATGCATCTATCTGGCAACCTGGTGGACCCTCATTATTTTTAAAGACGACCTCTATAAACACATTAAGCATCCTTTAAGAGAAACCTACAAGCTCCTACAGTCTATCTATATCTAAATCTATATTTTCCTATGGACAACCTAGCGAAACCAGGTAACTTCCTGCCAAAAAACATAATTAAAAAACTGCTGATTTCACGCAACGCTTGATGGCTATCTTCATCATCACTGTACAGTCAACATTCATGTACTCGTATCCGTACTGTACAATATACATGAATAGTATCTAAGTATGTCCTTTTTCAATTTTTTTCTCTTTAAATTGTCCGATTCGACGATCACTTACATGTTCGTTTCAATGCTGCAAAATTAAAGGACTTTTTTAAAATTATGTACATACATATTTTAATGTGTTCTAAACAAGCCGAACTTGAAATAAACAAATTGCGTGTACATTTCAACCACGATTCAAGATTAAGTGAAACACATAAATACTTAGCGAAATCGAATAAAATTTGAGCTGTAGATAGTTCCGCTAATTTGTAGTAGAGCGCAAATTATTTCAGGTCTCCATTTTGAGTATTTCTCGCAATATCAGCCGTTGAAGTTTTAAGCATTGCCACTAAGAAATGAAAATTAAAAGATGGCGTCCCCACTTTACCAAAATGGTGCTGAACATTCGAGCGCCAATCACGTGATATCATTGATGCCAGTGACATCTACCACACTAGATCACGGATTTCTAATTACTATTTAATTAATACCTTGGATTACAAAATGAGAAAATACATTTTTGTTATGATTACATTTAAATTGACAAACGTTTGGGAATCCAAATGACGTTAGGTTAGAACGTGACGAATCTACAACTACAGTATCATTGTTAACGTATCTTATTATTCACACCCAATACAGAATTTTTTTTAGATATTACGGTATAAGGACAACTGTACCTTAATTTTTTTTTTTACTTTACTTCTCTGCCTTCGGCATAAAACGATGGTGGAGCAAATTGAACATGATGCTCGACAATGAGCCTATTCGTAATATAAGCCACGTCCATGCAAAGTTGTAACTATGTAGGCAAAGAAATTTGTCGCTTGTTGCGAAAAAAAAAAATGAAATGGCGACAATTTTGTCGAACCAACAAAGTGGAATGTCGTTTCGTTGGATCCGATTATCCAACGTTCGTTTTTTAAAAAAAAACACCATGTTTCCCCCTCTCCTAGACGATCACGACAGTTCCCTAAAGTCTTGATCCAATCTGGAAGAACGTCGTCGACTGCAAGCTACCAACTTCGCTTGATTAGATGAAACGATGGTAGGTGTTGGTGGTGGAGAAAGGGGGGGTTGGGGTGGACTAGAGGAGTAAACAGCGTTACAATTATTATTTTTACTGTTATATTTTTTCTTCCTTTCTTTTGCCACCAATCCAATCGGAAGTAATTGTTGCCGGGATACATGCGGGAACGGCGTCCGATCAAAAGAGTTCGTTATGCACAATTCGCCGAATTTCAAAGCGAAAGAAAATAATTGCATTAAATTTCAATATTAGTTGAAGGCTGCGTCGACAATACGAGGTGTGCCGTCGTCGTATGATGTGCCGGTATCGATTTTCCTGCGAGTACGCAGTTGCCGGAACAACTACACATACATTCTCGAGCAAACAGAACATAAACTGAGAGAGTATAGAGCTAAAATCATTCTTTGCATCATATCTCTACAGTCATATCTAAAAATATATTTTTTAGCTGCCCAAATTACCTGAACATAAGACTACACGGGGGTGGGGGAGGGTAGAGGTTGAAATATTAATTTTAAAACGCTTCGATAAACGCTCTGGGTTCAATGAAGGGCGTTTCAAAAAGATTGAAAACAGGTCTTCATTGTGCAGGGAATTTTCTGAATTTGAGCAAACAATAATAAAGTTCAAAGAAAATGAATAGGAGTCGATGACGAGGAGCGTGGTTGCTCCGAAAGGTATCGGTAGCCAGAGATACAATAAAAAATTCCTTGTTATCTCCTATATTTTAAAACTAAGAATTGGATTTTGGTGTTCGGAGCAAAATTTCAGAACGGCTCAATGAAATCGCATAAAAATGAACATA
>JAQGBY010003535.1:0-18975 GCA_034698785.1 Mycogona germanica | reverse complement strand
GTTGTAAAAAGATTAAATACTTATTATTTTATTTTTTAAATTCACCGTAGTGTAATATCACTACAGGATTTTCTGTTCCCCGCTTGATGCTTAAGTACACTATGGGAGGGGAAAATTTTCACCAGTACCCCGGGATTGAATAATCGAGAGCCTGCGCCGGGAATCGAACCCGGGACCGCTGAGCCATAGACAGTCGCTAAACCAACTGGCCTAAGACGAATCGTACATTTGAACTGTAAAGCGTTTGAAATAACTATAAAGTAAATTAAAAACCAGTGTTTTTACGCCATTTCCATGTCTCGATAGGGAACGGGGGTTTCAAACATTTGAAAAACATTTCGATCACATGACTGGAATTTTCAAGCGAAGCTGGGTAATTTCTCTAGTTTCATAAATAATCCAGCTCTGACATCTTGCCCTCGGCATGACATACACACCCAGGTTCATATTTATTTTTCTACTACTGAAATTTCAGTACTCACTACGAAATTGTGTAACGGAGCCGCAAAAATTAATCGCATCTCTAAAAGTTACTGGTGCTTCTGGTGGCGATCCAGCATTAAATTAATTAACTCATCGCAAATGCGATTTCAGCAACTATCTCCTATTAACCATTCCCGGCACTCCTGGACGTGAATGGTAAGCGAACTAAGCGTCATAACGGGTGACAATTGCCGACATCCCGAATGACGAAATGCGCGTCATCTAGCGATAAAGTTCAGCGTTCATAGCGGACGTATTAAGACGCCCACCGTCTCGAAAATCTTGTGCTGCTGGCGAAGAAGGCCGCTTCACACGCCAGCTACTAGTTGTTTCCTGTTTTGTTCCCCTGCTGTTTTCGGTTCGTAATTGTCGATCTCGCTTGTTGTTCCGTCTGTGGTGGCGGGGAGCTCGCCCTGTGTGACCAGTTAGGCCGCAGTCGGCAGCCACCGTCACCACCGTTGCCGCAAAATTAAAATTGGAGACCGTAAATTGCCGGAATTAACGCTATTCCCCTCCACCCCTCTTTTGTTGATTAAAAACAGACTGTCGAAGCTCCGCCGCTATATTTTGTTGGCAGCAGAGCGAGACCATAACTGCACATGCTCAATAGATACTTAGTTGCCTATCGACGTATCCTCCTCTGACCAGGGATGACCAGGGAGAGCTTTCTTATCTGTATTAAATAAAAAAATGAAACATCATCATTAATCAGACAATGTCTTATGTCCCACTTTACATAATGAATTATTTTCCACTTGGTCTAAGTCTGTCTATTCGTAGGTAGGTCGCGTTGATTGGACATTTTAGAATCTCGTCAGGTCCAACCGTTAACTAACAGTTAGGTACAACACGTCGTAGCCCAGTTGGTTTAGCGACTGACTGTGGCTCGGCGATCCCGGGTTCGATTCCCGGCGCGGGCTCTCGAAAAATTTCGATCCCGGGGTTACTGGTCGTGACTCCTCGCATAGTGCCTAGGCACCATGAGGGGGACGTAACGCCTGTAGTGCGGTTGACTACAGTTGATTGGGTAAAAAAAAACCTAATTACCAAAATGATAGTTCCAAGAAGTGAGCTAGTCCTTAGTGGGTACATTTTCTGGAATTTGATAGCAGTTATGTAAACATGAAACACAAAGTGGATGAAACCTAAATGTATATGATCAAGGAGATACTTTTTTCATGAATTGATGACGAATATGTCGATTCTGATCTATTCCGGAAATTGATGGACGCCCACGCTATTCGGGTATGCGATCGGAGAGAGCTCGCTGACGAGATACTACTGTACAGAATGCTTGCAAAAACTCGTATATTCATTATTGGGTATGTACCTTTATCAGGTATTAGACAAATTACCCGGCTTCGCTCAAAAGTCCCCGTCATGTCAGCGAAATGTTTTTCAAATATTTGAATACTCCGTTCGCTCACATGTCATGGCAATGCCGTAAGAACACCGGTTTTTAATTGCTTTTATAGTTATAGTTGGTTTAGCGACTGACTGTGGTTTCGGCGGTCCCGGGTTCGATTCCCGGCGCGGGCTCTCGAAAAATTTCGTACCCGGGGTACTGGTCGTTTCCACTCGCACAGTGCCTAAGCACCATGAGGGGACGTAACGCCTG
The DNA here is from genome assembly GCA_034698785.1 of Mycogona germanica. Taxonomy (NCBI): domain Eukaryota; kingdom Metazoa; phylum Arthropoda; class Diplopoda; order Chordeumatida; family Chordeumatidae; genus Mycogona; species Mycogona germanica. The sequence goes on along the minus strand of JAQGBY010003535.1, from coordinate 16,874 downwards.
TAGTGCGGTTGACTACAGTTGATTGGAAACAAAAAAAAAACAACACAAAAGTATTTTATTCGGAATTTGTCTCGGTTTTTAAACGATTTACAAATATTCAATAGAAAATATGGAAATATGACTGGCAGCATTGGTAGCATGTGATAGCGACAACGCCATATCTGAATTTTTTTCTGCCGAAGCGTTGTTTTTAAAAAAATCTTTAAATGGCTGATTTCTCGAGAAATACGCAAAATTGAAATTTGTAGTAACTCGCGCTCGACAACAAATTTGAGGAATTCACTAAGCCTCAAATTGTATTCAATTTCGTCAAGCCGTTCGTAAGTAACCTCCCGGACAGACAGACATATTAAACTTAGGATTATTTTGAATAATATAGATAAATGAGTATACTCTGCATAGCTCATGCTCATGCGCACTGGCGATTTCGGGTCCTCGTATGTATCCAGGCCGTGAAAATTCGTACGAATCGACTGAATGGATTATTCAATAGATCAGAGAACTTTGCTCGTCTGATAAAATAAAAGCTCAATTGTATAGACAAATGGTTTCCAGAACTCTATAGTAGTTATCCTGCACAACCTCAAAAATGCAAATGGAATTTCGTGGAAAAGTTGTCCTATTAACGAAGTACACGTATTTAGGGGTCATGACTTCGGCAAATACAGCAAATACATGAGCGGCTCAGCCATCATATTTATTTGAACCCTGTTATTAGCCCTTCTATGTCGGTCTAATGGATTGAGTTCTTGTTTATTGATCAAAGTGTTGGGAATTCGAGCTCGAATCGATAATGTCACAAGGGAATCGAGACGGAACGAAGGAGCATGAAAAAATAACATTAAAACCGTGTTTAAAAAAAATCGAATACCGATTTTCTTTACAATACTCAAAGCCGTTATGACTGTTTACCACTAATGGTGGAGTTTCGTGTTTGACGAATATCTGATCAGTGAAAGTTGACTCGGTCTCAGGTGACTGTTTCAAGAGAGAGAGGTAAACCCTCCTCACACGTCATACCGTGCGTATTAATGTTAATAACGTGTTTGGTTATATAATTCCTAGCCTTATATCCGCCACCCCCTTCCACCACCACAACCGCTTCCCCTCGCCATCGATGCCCACCTTTTCCCCACGTCGCATATATTACGCGAATACCCCCTCTCTTCGATATATGCAACCGCGAAGCAAATTAAGCTTCATCCCGACGCCCATAAATACGAGGCGCGTCGCATAACCCCCGTGCGATCGCAACACCGTATGCACACATGCACGTCGTGTATACATAGAACGGCTAACGATTTTGCCGGACCCGTTTCGCTATATAATAGCCGGACGTCGCGCATGATCCGACTATTAAAAGCGATAGTCGCGGCTTTGCTCTGGAGAAGGGCTCGACCACGCTCGCTGATGACCGATTTCTGCCTATTTCGCGAAAATTCCCTTCCTCCGTCATGAGAGACTCTCCTACCGTCTTTTTTCGGTCCATCAGCCGCAGGCTGACAGTATCATACAACCCCTCCCTCCACCAATCAACCGCACCGTACACTGACCGCGCAGTACGGTCAATTGTTTTTTTACTAATTGTGGTCCGAACCTGAATTTGAACTCTGGAGGATTCCATCCTCGTGTTCCAGCGCGTTTGCCGGTGTGCGCCGGGCTTGACGTCGCGAGGCGGCTTAAAAAAGATCTCCCGGGGACTGGGGTAGAGTGAACGATTTTCTCCATGACGTTTATCAGAGTCAGTTTCGATGTCCACATGGCAGTGGACAGTCTCTCGAGGATTGGGGAATGGGGGTGGCTTGTGTGGTAGACGAATTTATTGTGTGGGCAAGCTGCGTTTAGTAGCGTGTTCCTATCATGCGAGGGACGCCCAAAGAACATGGATGAGAACAAATTTCGTGGAAGTTACGCCTAGAATTACGCCTCAATTCTGAAAGTTACGACTAAAATTTCCTGAAATACATTTATTTTCATATATTGCATTTTATTGCAATACTGTTTGGTTTTCTGATTAAGTCTTATCGATTCTACTTCCTTGAAAGTTTTCGCTGGAGAAGTTTCGCCAATTTGATAGATAGTTGGTAGTTATTAGAAATGAAAATAAATTATTAATGAAATTAGGTAATAGTGGAATGGTTATAAAAAATGTAACCGGCATCACATATATTATTTAACGGGCAAGCAAGTCTAAAGGAGATTGGCAACTTCGCTGACCCCACGAAGTCGTGCGTATGAACAATTTTGGCGTACTGCAAATACCCTAGCAAGTTTTAATATAATTTCGAAGTTTTCCGGGAACGCCAAATTTGAGTGACGTTCTGACTAAATAAGTAACGCAGCAAACTATAGTTTTCACAAATTCAATTTATTAACTGCGTCACTTTGGCAAGTAGGTTATCCATTACGTAGAGAGTAATTTCTATAAAAATAAAATTCGTACTTTCGCGCAATTATTTTAGTGCAATAGATGATTGCCATCGTGAAAAGGTCAGGAACGTGTCGCGTACATTTTGCTAATTTAGTATTTGTTTCAAATTAAATTCTAAAATTTACAAAATGAAAATATGATTCCGTAATTGAAAGTGCACCTTTTGGATACACTAAACGGGATGCACTCTACAAACACCCTGTACTTATAAACTTAATTATTATTTTTTTTTAAATCAACTGTAATCAATCGCACAACAGGCGTTACGTCCCCTCATGGTGCTTAGGCACTATACGAAAGGAACGACCAGTACCCTGGGATCGAAATTTTCGAGAGCCCGCGCCGGGAATCGAACCCGGGACCGTCGAGTCACAGTCAGTCGCTAAACCAACTGGGCTACGACGATTCATAAAATTATGACGGACGTAAGTCGCCACATATTAGAATCTTTGAATCGACGAGGTTTAATTGCGGCTCAGTGAAATAACAACTACCGTACGTCGTTACTAATTCTCAATTAAAGTAACCGCACTAATTGTTTCTTTTTTGGCGTTCAATGTGAATGTCATGTCGGCATCGGTGTGTAGGCGTAGGCGGGGCAGACCTTTTGCAGAGTAGTCCAGAGATATGCATCGGACCCCAAATATCCCGAATATTGTTCACCCGTGTATGCACGCATGCACAACGGTGCCGCTAATTGCGCTCGCGATTGTAACGAGCGGAAATAAAAATGTCCCGATCGCCGTCACGAAACGCTGAACTGGTCATGCACTATTGGTCCCGTGATAGTTGCGTCTCTTATCTATTTACAGTCTGTAGTTTCGATAGACCTCCGTACCCAGCGTATGTTAATGATCGAAATTAGTTGTGCCAATATCGGACGTTGTTCCACACACAGATACCGAGTACGAATGACTGGCGGAGGTCTTGCGGAGAGAAGTGCTCACTTTTTCCGAGTGTCTCTTCGCCGTCTAGGCGAACTCGATCAAAGCCCAAAACGAGATAAAAAAATTAAATTGATAATCTAGATTTTCGTGAATGTGGATAGAAAAAAAAATCCAAGAACAGTTTCATATTAATAGTATACTAGAGAAATTACCCGGCTAAATTCGTGGTGTCGCCATATTTGAATTTTCTAGCGAAGGTTTGTTTAAAAAAAAACTTTAAATGGGTGATTTATCGAGAAATATGCAAAATCAAGATCTGAAATAACTTGCATTCATGACTAAAAATTTGAGCTGAAATGACGTCTCAAATTTTATTCCATTTCGTCAAGCCGTTCATAAATAAACGTGAAAAACAGAGACAGATAAAAAATACAAAATTAAAATAGTGAATACGCCATAATGTTCGAATTTGAATTATAATCCTACATTCCTCTCATCCTAATTCAAGATAAAAAATAATTAAAAGAAAGCGGGTATTTAATATAGATTAAGAAGATATTGAACAAAATACACATGGATTTATTAGACATTTCCGTGATATTTTTATTCAGGATTTCACTTTTTTTAACACTGGAAATAATTTTAGAAACTGTTGCCTCTGGAAAGCATCCCACTTGTAGTCGAAACATCGTTCTTGCCAATGTTTTTACTGTCCAGACCAAAAGTACCAATCACCCAGCTCACTTGAAAGCGGCACCAGCGGCGAACGCTGAATGAATGGCACCGCAAGCTTGAATGCAACCAGCCAATACGTAGACAAACACGATCAACCAGTGAAGTGTACGTTTTTGGTTCGAACACAGTTCACCCCTCCCAATGTTCATTCACACTGGCAATGAAGTTGTTTAGCGTAGTGTTTGCGTTGTGGAGGATTACCTCACGGTTGATCGTGCCAAATGACCATTTACACCGGAACAATGCCGCGCCGGTTCCGCAATGGGAAGGTCAGTTAATCAAGTGCTATTGGACGACGACCACTCCGCCAGCCAGAGCCGGCCCCGATCCCGAACCGAGTATCAACTGACCAACCAATCTGCGGCTGCCCCTAGCAACACGGCAATCACTCAGAACACGATAATCGTTCCGTGTCTGGTTGCAGTGAAATAATACACTACCTGGGGTGATAAAACCTCCTGCGATTGGATCAGTTTTTCCGAGGCTGTATTCCTGAGCACAGAATACTTTTTGGCGCCACCCTGCGGGGAGAAGCGCCCAGATACCCTTGTCACACTTGCAAACACGCCTGACTCCGGCATGCTTGAGTAAGATTGATGACATGTCTTTTTAATACCGTTCGACTATTATTCATGAATAATGCACAAGGTTGTAACAAGAAATGATTGGATCATTGAGAAAAAAACATTTTCGATAAATTTTCGTTTATTGAATAACGGGTACGTACATTTTTCATTCAATACGTATCAGATAATATACACTGTATACCTGAATGACCAGTCTCAAAATAATGATTTACATGAGACAATGTGTTGAATTAAAATTAGTTTAAAAACATGTTTTTAATTTTAATTCAAATAAATTGCACGCTCAATTTAAATAGGCAGCAGATGTCAGAATACAGTCTGTACTTCCAGGTAATTTAAATTCATAATTAAAAATGCAAATTCAATGAATATGTTGAGCATAAGCCCTATATCCCGAAGTTTATTATTCGTTTCATTCGACAAATGCTGACAGATGACTGGTTTATCTGAATGTTAGCATATGACATGCTCGCACATTGTTTGTATTTGAACCCTCGGGGTGTGGCTCCTCAATAAATCGCACGGACATGTCATGAACAAATGTAGACTGTGTCCACCTTTTATAGTAACTATCTCTCCTACCCCATCGATTATATTGACTTTATTGTCGGCGTAATAGACCATTGTGTGCGTAAGCGAATTATGTAATTTTTGAGAGCCCTTTGGCGAGGAAACACGGCGAACTGCGTACGTCACTTCATTTCGTTTCATTTGTTACTTTCCGAACCGATGCCCAATTCATGACGTTTCAAATGGGTCAGCGCTGCGAGACATATTTTTCGTTTTACGTTGAGAAAGGGAAATCAACTCGGTAGTCTCATACTGTATTTGCGTATAAGGATGCTGACATCATACTGTATGTACATTATTTCTTTGTACAGGAAGTATTTAATCATGTGTTGTTAATTTGTTACGGTTGTTGTTGTTGGGTTAATTTCTAAAAACAGAAAATCGTAAAAAAAATCCCGAGTAATTACTATAATAATATATTCGATTAAGTTTAACGAATGTTTATAGAATCTTGCCACCAACTTATTCGTTGTGAGTGCAGTACATTATGAAAACTACCATTATAAATTTTTTGAATTGATTTACTTTCTGAAATAATTTCGAATTTTATAATGCATCGATCTCTCAATGGCGAAATAGTCTCCGTACATCAGTCATTGTAAAAGTCAATTTGTTTGGTCCCCTTTCATTCATGTGTGTGTAAAATGTCATTATTAAGAAATTACATTTTTTCATTCATTATTAACAAATTAAAATTTTTAAGAACAATTTTGAATCGACTACTTTTTAAAAATGCAACCCTAACATCGCGTTTTGCTCTTGTATTGCGAGCGTCACTTTGAACCTTAAGAATTCGAATGATGACGTCACGAAGTTGCACGTGCGCGAGGTCAATTCATAAAGAAAAGAAAGATCAACATGTGTGCCAAATTTGAATGTAATAAATTAAAGATTTGCAATTTTATGATCACATAGAAATGTGATCATAAAATTGCAAATCTTTAACGCGAAACGTTTTTTTAAAGCCACACTGTAGAAGTGTTGATGAAATTGAATCTAACATTGTGAAATGAGAAACTATGTAATTAATATATGAAATCACACGGATACGTTCACAAATATTTAATATATCCAGCGCCAGAATCATATTTTGTGCCGTCATGCGGTAAAGATCTACGCACCCGCCTCACAGTAAATATTTAATTTGTTCTCCAATTTTAATGAAACAGAAAATTCTCTTTCGCCGAGATCCACCATTCATTAGAGGGGGAAAAAATCAGCCGCTTGGGAATGATATTTTTTCTGGGTAAAAGTGTTTTGCGTACGCGCTGTTTGCAGTGATTGAATCCGTTCTTTCTCACCCCCCCCCGCCCCGCCCCAGACCACCCAATAACCGCACCCCCCCTCCCGTTTGCGTTTAATTAATGTGGCAAATTTAATCACTCTGCTCGTACGTCCGTGTACGGTTCGCGGAAACGCTGAATACGATCACAATTGGTTGGCCAACACTAAAAGCAAATCGGCATGCAATTGAAAAATGCAATAATAAAAATATTGATTAAAAAATTTCCTGCCCCCCCACCCCTCCCCTAGTGCATAATTGTATATAAGGTTCAGAGATAAACGAACTGGAAAACAAATACAACTACCACCGCATTTTTAAAGACGAGTGTCACCTGACGTGTCGACCAAAAATGGTCTGTAGATGTGCCACCAGGTGTGTCCTAGTTGCCCTACAAGTTCCAACGAATTCTATCTAGCAATTTGTCAAACTTAAGTACCAAGTTAATAACCGTTTAGTACATGTATAGACTGTCGCTCTAGACCCTCTATACTCTTTTTCTTAGGCTGGCTCGCAAGTATTATGTTCACCAGCAGAATGTTTAATTACGCGCATCCGTCAATGCACGATTTTTAATTCGATTTTTTCCCCTCAAGTGACACAACGAAAATAGTGAAACGAGATAAGAAGATGAATTATGCGGTGGAATCGTTAGTAAGATAAACAATTGTGCCGGAAAGCAAGTGAGCTAGTGTACATGTAAATATTCCCATCAATCATTCAGTTGGAGTTCCCTAGTCTTCAATCTGAATATAATTGTATTCGTCTTTGGTGAATTGAAATAAATCGATTAATAGTTGCTCGCTCACCTCTCCCACATTATGAACGAGTTCCACTCCCGTTAGTTCGGCTTGAAATAGCTTGAAAAACACATTTGTCTTCCATCTTTGAATAGTTTTGACCACTGTTTATCCAGCTACGCAGTTTGTCCAGAACTTTGGTCAACAGCCTTCAGGAACTATTTTTTATTGAAACTGGCTCTTAGGCGTCTCGCCTACTACTTACATCTTGGCGATTTAATTTTGCATCAGCGTGTGCACTCGCAACTGTTAATTAAGAGAGATATTTGTTGACGGCTGTGTAAACATATTCTCGAGAGGCTCTATTAAATTAATCTCAAAATACAACGTTTATTTAGGATTGTCTGTATTTGCTTGGCACTTATTCATGTCGTTTTGCTGCTCGTCACGGAGGAGATTGGGAAGAAATGTTGGTCGTGCGATTTGCTGCACCGCTCACAAACAAACTTATTAAAACAAAAATTGACGACACACATATTTATTTGCCTGCCTGTTCTCTACACATGATTTGAGTAAATAAGACTTGCGCTAATTAAAAAGATCTATTCGTGTCGAGGACCTGTAATGATCATTTAGTACGCGTTAGGAGGAATTAATGCCGTGTGTCTTAATAAGACATTTTTCATGTCTACTCATTTCGAAAATTAATATTTCCAGACAGTCGAGATGACTAAACACATGTTTGTATTTTCTGTTTTACAATACAACATCTGGACAATCTAACCTCAGGACAATCTAACCTCAGGACAATTTGACCTCTGGGCAATCAGACCTCTGGACAATATGAGCTCTAGAAATCCGACCTCTGGACATTAGTTTTAATAATTTATTTAACTTGCACGTCCACTCCCACCACCAGTCGCCCCCAATCACCAATTTTGTTTAATATTATAAGATTAAGTGTGTGAAAATTAAACAAAGTTGGGGATTCCTGCCTGTGATTCAAGAGCTCACCGTATCTTAGAAGTTTATGTATGTTGGGTTCATGAGATATGAATTTAAATACTTAATAAAAAATATCATAAGACACAAAAAAAGCTAAAGATTGTGAGCATGTGGTGATCACATGGTGGGATGTTTATAAGCAAATATTTGTCGCCATCAACATCAACAATTAAATAGCCACCAACCGACAAAGCGATTAATAATTTTCTATCGTACAAAAGTTTTGCAGGTTTCCAGCGCAAACCTGTTGGCTGAGCTGCTGATTACAATTCGCGAAACATCTTCATTGTTCTAAGCACTACCTGTTGCTGTGAAGGTTGCGCATGTGACCTGGTGTCTACCAGTTCAATTACTCACTGGCAACATCCTTTCGTTCCTGGCCCCGCAGGCTAGTGGAATTTTTGGGCGTCCACAAATTGGTAATGCGTAGTCGCCAAATGTATTCATGAAAATGGAATTGGCATCGCTGTAAGCTTTTCACCGCACTCTCACATATTGGCGAATTATTTAGGAGATGTCTGAAGACTTGGGGCGCATTGTCTGAGCACGACGTCTGGTCGCGACTCCTTTGTTGTAGCCAGAAAGACTACATGGCCGGACCTATACATCTTTGTATATGGTCTTTGTTGCGGACCCGCGGCCGGCAAAACTTTGCTGGTATCACTTGCAAATGTTTGCCAGCAGCCATGAAATTGGGTTTGAGCTGCTTTTGTCTTCCTGTGACCTTTACCCTGTCCACGTAAAGATACTCCGACCATCATCCATTTTAATTAGGCAAGATTACTTTTCATGTTTTATTTGTGGTCTGTTGATATGCATTGTGTTGAATGGATCTGATAAAGTTTTATTTTATCCAGATACGAAACTTGAAGTTTATTCTCAAACTTCTAAAAATTCATTGAAGTTCATGATGAGTTTCATGTTTTCCCCTCATTTATTTATTTGGATTACAGATATAATAAAATAAAATTGTAAATGGAAGACAAATTTGTCATTTTTGTGAGTATCTAATGACATTTGTAAGAGATACTCGTTTAGAATTTAAGAATTTGTTACACCAGAACCCTATTCCTTAGAGCATCTTCGTCTTCTCCTTGTAACCCAACCAATTGTCTTACGCATAATTTTCGCAAGGCAAAATGAGATCTTCAAAATTTATTGAAGATGCTGTCTCAGCCTCTCACACATTATTAAAACAGACAAGGCTCCAAATTATATATGGCTCTGTGTTGCACGATTGCGAGTAGAGTGTGATAATAAAAGGAAGAAAAAAATCATAAAATTAATATGCATATGCGCGAAGCACATTGGCAAAGCCCAAGATTCCTCTAGTCACATTTTGCTTAGAATTCAGAGGACTAAAATATAGATATACTCGAATGTATGTGCGGTCTCTGGAGGACGTACCCAACACCGAAATCGGACGGGAATTGTTTCCCGTTGGGTTCACGGCAAAATTGAAAGATATAACGGCTAAAATTGTGGCCCGTCTGTTCGCAACGAAGGGAGAATTTCCCCCCGCATTCATACCGGGGTTGGTAACAACCTCTTGAAGTCCTTCGTCATTCCACCACATGAACGCGCTAGTTTGGACTCGATCGCAACCCCGTAAAATCTGCAAGTCCGTTCCTATCTGAATGTTTCCCCGGCACCGGCCACGTCTTAAAAAGAGATTCCAAAAATCCCCCCACACTGCTGACGAAACGAAAAATGTAACACGAAAGCGGCAATGTCCAGTACATCCATTGCAAGAACATCAGCAGTTATTTTTTTCCTACTGCGGCAGTGGGCCTATATCTACGGGGGGGGGGGGGAGGGGTTTGCGGTCCGACTTTTTTTGAACCCATTACACCGCACATTGCCGCAGTTAATCTGGACAAATGTTGCCGGTGCTGTTGAACCGAAAAACAGAAGGTAGCCATTTCTGAAGGCCGCTCATAACGGTAACGTAAATGGATACCTAATGCATACTGGTTGGCTTAATTCTTCTTGGGGGCCCTGGGCGGATTTGGAAACCGACAACAGCCATTCCATTTTTCTCTCAAAAGAATCGGTGCTCGCGAATAGGCTTTTGCAGTGGAAGCCTATGTTAGTGGGAAGGATGACCGTGACGCGCTTCCCCGCATAGCACAAGTGCATTGTGTGATTGCCTCCCTACAATGTCGAGTGCGCTACACTCACTTTTTCCAGAGTGCGTATCATCGGAAAATGGATGCACTTCTGGATGGACCAACGTCCTCAGATATCTAAATTTTTTATGAAATATTTCTCGAATAAAACCTAGTTAATATTTTTAAAAAAATCGAATATCTCCAAATTGTGCAGGCTTGGGAGCGAGATCCTCGGAGCACGTTGCTACAGGCTCTTTTTAATAAGCAACGAAAATCTGGCAGACAGCCGTACAGCTGTCTAGCGAAGACATAAATAAAGAAATGGATAATATTATTGCGAAATAAATTTGGAGGTCTTGCAGAGGGTATGTTTGTAGCATCAATGCGTGCACATAATACTGAACAGAATGAAATAAGTCGCTTTTTGGAACTACTGCTTAATGGGGCCTGCCAAGGATAATCCAGTCACTTTATCTGCTGTTTACTGCCTTTTATCACTGATAAGCCGAAGCTAGACTTAATACTCAGGTATGGATTTTTAACGTGAGACATCCTACAGAGAATAGGCCCGGCTCCCACAGTTTTTTTTCTCATTCTGAAGAACGTCGAGCGTTGTAATTTCTCTCGGCCGAAAAGTTCTGGTGGTTTTGGTCAGGGTTGAACCCACGATCACAAATTTAGTAATTCACGATGAAATAACCACTGCACCAATAACTACTTTTCGCTATTGCTTTGACAAAATCTGACTGTATGAATAAAATTAGCTTTAAATTAAATCGTATTTACTTCCATTCTCTACATTATGTTTCTGTAGGTCAGCAATTCCAACTGGAACACAATGGGAATTTTGCCTGCCGATTATTTCTTGTCGCGCATTTCTTGAAGAGGGAAAGAGAAATATGATCTCCCCCAGACTCGGGTCTCTATACAAGTCCTGTAATCTGACGAGTGGCTTATGTCTGTCACATATGTGTATCCATGCAGCGGTTGACTCGCATCCTTCCGATCCTTCTGGGACAATAGATGGTAATGTCCTATTGGTCCTTCGGCAGTATAATTCTTTACTCTATAAGCTAATGCAGACTCTATAAGCTAATGCTCGCCTGGGAGCAAGCAAGCCTTTAAAGTTTTCTGAAAACATCGTCGCTGCAAACAAAAGTGTCTTGAAATTGTGATCCTCATTATTTCTTCCTTTTTCGTTTTCTTTTTTTTTCGAAATGGTTATAGTTGAATTTTTAATGTTATTTGTTAAGTAATCTGAACAGTTGGCCATTAATGATATTCTCCGAAGAGTTAGCCATTAATGATATTCTCTGAACAAATACTCCATCTATGAAATAAAAGCCATCGCGGTGTTCAGTACCAAGTATTGAGCAAGATCGATAACAATGAATCTCGGAAAATCATTTCGAAAGAGCAATAGGGTATATCCTGAGAGTGTGAATAGATCTATATATTCCCTACTTTGCATTCCAATATATAGTGTACAGTCAGTCGTGCATTCCAGTTCGAAAGAATGGGCTATCGTCTCAGTTGACCTGCAATTCTAACCTTCAACAGACGAAATTCGATTGAAAAGTCCTCCTGCGACTCGTCGCCAAACTGGCCAAACCAATATTTTAATTTCTAATGTATTGGTTAGCCTTCTTCCCACTCACTTGGAAGCAACCGGGAAAAAGTAATGTAACCAAACTGAGCAACTTGTTACAGGCTCTGCAGCGTCTTCTATTCAGTCTATGGCAACCTCCGATCTCAGGCCGATACACGTTTGATTTATGACGTCGGTACAGTGGTTAGCAATGCAAGGTTTAAGGCAATAGGTTTGCATAACCTTTTGCCACCCGATTTCTTTCTCTCGTGCATCATTTCACACATGTGGCGGCCATTTGCTATGGGTCAACACGGGCTCATGTTCCTATGCATGGACTGCGACCAGTCACGCGTAGCCTTTGGTTAGGGGACGGTTGGAAGGGGGGCAGGGATGGGAGTCGAATAGTAAGGAGACGTAATCTCGTAGACGGTGTAGCGGGCGAATCATGAATAGAGAAGATTGGGTCGAGCTTGGAAGGTCTTGGCGAAAAGTCCGTTTCCTACAATTTAATTTGGCCAATAGTATTGTCCGTTCCCAGCTCGAGTTGAACGTTTCCACAGTCTCTTGGCATCCCCAGTCCTCTTGATTCGAAAGTATTGGCGTCTTGCCAATATTTACTAAATCTGCTCTATTCCGCCCAGCTGGTTGTGTAAGGGGGACATCTGGGCTACTGCCAAGGGCGCGACCCCAATGTCTCCATGTGCTGAAAAGCTAACTGAATGCATTTGATTTATTTTATGCAATACTTAATATAGTCTTTTCGGCATAAATGAAAATATTAAATTTCCGGTATATTTCATTGAGTATCTAGCCAAGTATCCCTGAAATTTAAGCCATTTCGTAAATGATGTTCGCCTACTTGTCATGTGGGATACTAACACTTGCACACAATGCAAATGTGAAATCGTCGCTACATATCTTGAAATATAAACAAGAGAAGATAGGTAAATTAAATCAGTTAATATCGAAAAATGTATCGATCTCTAGTTGAGATGGGTCGTCACCATCGAGGGTGTCGTTTGTCTATTCCATGCCCCGAGTGAGTTCTTTATCTAAAATATTTCTCCCATCATTTTTGAAAGCGAGTATAATCGTGCATGTACTTCTACACTACCAATGTGTTCAGGGCTGTGTGCCATGTGTTGACCACTTAGAACTGATGCCGTGAATTTCCTGGCTAATCCTGTGACCCTGGGAGCGGTAGACGACTAATCGGAATGGTATATTTATTGGCTAAGATGGAGTATCACAGAAAAAGGCCATGAATGGATGAATCGCCATGGGTACGGGTCGGATCACTATGTACACTTACGTGAATTAACCACTGATTTGTCAACCTTCCAAATCTTCCTAACGTTCATGGATTATGTCAGTCTTGTGATGGGTTTACCCGCTTGTCACATACATGCATATTTCCGAGTTTATGTGTACAAATAGGGCTTGTAAATTATTCGTCGATAGACTTGGTTGCCCAAGTAAAATTTGTTCTGCTCATCCAAATTGCTTCTTTTCGTCTAGTTCATCTGCTATACAATAAAAATATAAATGTCAAAAAGGACTCTCATTTTTGTCTGCGAAACTTTCTTACAAAATATAGGGATACCGCGGTAACGAAATAAATAAAATTTGTTTCGCTCATCCAAATGGTTTCTTTTCGCCTAATTCATCTGCTAAACATTGAAAATATAAATGTCAAAAGTGTCTCGCATTATCGGTTCCGAAAATATACCACAGGCTTTTCAGTTTCCTTAGCCGCACGGTCAGACCTGTCACGGTTTCAGGCGCATGATTTGACAGGTCTAAAAGGGGTTTGGTAGACTGCAATCATCGTGGAAAGCTCGCACCACCACCAACCAGCTTATCGAATTCTGAGCTTGTTTTCTGGACTGAACGTCGAAATAAGCCAAGTGTTTACAGTTAAAGTAGCGTCTCGCCGGGTCGACCACGAGAGCAGCATTTCCGTGAACTTCCTTTCAGAGAAAGTTATCAACCGAAACCGCGGCATGCGGGGTGTCTATGTTTACGAAAGAAATATGTAGACATTTAGAATTTGAGTTTGAGTCAAAAGGCTTGCCAATCACAGCTTTTATACCGTACTTTTCGTTGTACGATTTATGTGGCACTATCGTCCGCACCTGATTCATTAGGCTGGTTAACAGTTTTGTACTAGTTGGACGTCTAGCTATTGCACCGAGATTTGATCCGTGAATCTCAGAACCGTATCTGGCATATTTGGACATTGCCATGTAACCTAGATCCTCTCTAAGAGATTTTAGGTGATTCGAAGTTAGACGCTCAATTCGACTGATGATCCGCATGGTACATTATCCGCGCTGAGAGACCGCCTGTCATCCGTGTATTTTAAAAGTTGTCCTCACCAAACTTAACTAGAATTCAAAAATTGCTTTCTCAAACTTTCATACGCTTCGCTGCAATTTAAAAATGTCCTTCCCTAGACTGGTATCAGCTAACATCAATGGCAATCCTATTGATGTTCAAGCAAAAGGTTTTTTATGAAAACAGCTTGCAATGAAATTCGCATCATCGATGACACTTGAAAGACTGTGTCTTAAGTGAAACCATGTTAAAATTTGTTACACCAGCGTCTTGACATCGCCTTTTAAAAATTGGCAAGTTAGCAGGTTGCACGAAAAAACGCAATATGCATGCGTGAAAAACTTGCATCAACTATTTTCTTAATTAAATTGTTAAATCGAATTTGAAATTGCATATTTTCTGCGCCGGCCTATACGTAAAATACTTTCCTGCTTATTAAAAAAAATGAAATGGCATCCAGCGTATATCAAATAATATAAATCACGTCTAGGTATAAAATAAAAAGAGGACTTTTTCAAATAACTCAACTTGCAGGTTGGAGAGATTAAATTAGGGTAATCCTAATCTACACATGAGACGCGTACGTTATTTTGTTTTTGTAAATGTGTTTTTATTCTGCCCTTACAGTTTAAAGGACCATTTTAAGCCCTCTAGATGTCGCTCAATTGCTCGTTCAGTTGATCTTATCAATTCGTTTTCTGGTTGAATGCACTTCTGTCCTCGCTATGAAAACAAGGATCTGAATTGTAAGATGTCTTTCACTTCAAACGGGCAACACCTGCCCTGATTAAAGGTGTGTCTTACTTTTATGACTTTTTATGGTATAGATTGTTCGAATTACATTGGGGTTCGAATTACATTGGTACTTTGAAAATGTTTCCCCAAACTTAAAAAGTGTTTCCTGTTTTGAATGGGGGGAGGGGTAAATAATAATAACCGTGAAAATTGGAATGTTATTTTTTCTACAACGCTCTTCATCGGTCATGTTTCCATGGCAAGGGGCAAATTAATATTTAAAGACCACACATTCCATTTTTTGATTCTCATGTCGCCAACTGCGGAAAAATGCCCTGCCGAAAATAGATTCTGACAGGTTTAATAATATCTGCTCTGTAGGTATTCCTGAGAAAAACTCGGCACAAGTCACATGCGACCCAATGACGCATAAAGTGCGATTAGAGATGTGGCTTTTACTGTCAACAAAGACAATGGAGAAGAGCGTAATCGGAAGTAGTATCTCAAGAAGAAAAAGAGAGAGCAGTAGCGCCGGTTTTTGGGACAGACACGAAACATCAATTCCGATAACATTCCACCATTTTTCTTCATATTCAACTATAAAATATACTCTTGAGAACTTCTTTCCCTGTCTGAGCTAGGCAAAGTTGCGGGTCGTGGTCCTTTGAAGATGTCAGTGTTCAAGCGCCGAATATTATGAAAATCGTTTGTGATGATAAAAACAAATGAAATTTCTGTATTCTGGACCTTCAAACCAACTTGGAGCTTTTCTAAATTTTGCAAGGAAAGCAGACGTTTTTGGGACTTTCGCACCGAAGGTCCTAGTAATAAGTTGCGGCGCCGTTCCGCTGACAAAAATAGTTCACGGATATACAATAAACAACATGACCGTTTTATGATCATTGCCCAACAAGAAATAAACGGGTTACTGTTGCGAAATATGCAAGTGGAATCTCGTATATGAAGGAGGAAAAGGGGATCAATGTACCTCAAAAAAGACGGGTTACTATTCGTCACAGCTGTCGTTCAGAGTCCCGAATTCCAAAGGATGACATTTAGATCGAGTGACAACCCCAAATTTGGTCTGTATGCAGGGTTTATGTAAGGGGGGAAAACAACATGGCGTTCCAACTATTCACATGCTCTTATACATTTATGGTGCTAGTGGACCTCAATCTTAATTGCAGTTTCAACCAGAGTGTAACCCTGTACCATGTCCCATTTTGTCGTATAATGTTAACTAAAAGGATTATTAGCGAGTGCGCACTTCCCCCGCGTGGGTGTGAGTTTACGAGCAGAACCTGCTCCTAGGATAGGCGAGCTTTTAAGAGATGTTGTGCTGCTCTGGGCGGCGAGATGAGGTTGCACCCTTGTCGCTAATTACACAATTTTGTTGGAAATCTTGCATTAAATGGGTCTTAATTGAATGAAGGAGAGCGTCACCGAAATTCAATTTGAGAGATATGCTCTTAAGTTCGAATCACTGCATTTCCAAGATTCGAATTTTTCGCAGATATCGATTTTTGTTGATGGAGTTCTCCAATCCGTCTTTCCTCACTCTTCAGTCTTGATCGAAGATGTCTAAATAGAATACTATTTCTTAAATTCTGATCCCAACGTTATTTTCAAAAGAAGAAAATCTCACCGCACAATCCGCATTCTCAACTAAATTAGCCAATGCTTCTGCTTTCCACGTAACAATATCGAGAGGCAGAGAGATAGCGTGTTCGCCTCTTAGCCCGTGATCGCGGTTTCGATTCCGGCCGACTCCTTCGGAATTTTTCGTGCGAGAGAAATTCCTTAACGCGCCTTCCTTCGGAATGGAAGTAAAGCCGTGGGACCCGTGTCTGTACGATGTCAGGT
>JAQGBY010003534.1:0-18976 GCA_034698785.1 Mycogona germanica | reverse complement strand
TTACTTCTTCTTTGCCACTAATTAGCTGAGTAAGTTAGGCCTGCAAAAAGTAGTGTTCCTGCCACCGGTAAATTATTTCAACTAGCTGGCAGTGGCCAGTTTCCACCCGGATTTCAACACTATATAAATAAACAAAATAAAGTATATGTAAGCGTCGGGATGGTAGTTGCTGCTATCGATGGTCGCAACCATCGATAGCGGCGACTATCGCCCAGCACTTTCATCACCGCTTCTCTGCCGTGCGCCCCCTGCGGCGTACATAATTTACGCCGCTAGAGGGGCCACCGTGACCAGAGCCATGAACGGCAATTTCTTGCCTAAGCTCCGGGTCACTCCTATACCAGTTACCAGCTGGACTGGTCATTTAACAATTTATTGTTTTCTCTCGTAAAAATCTGAATTTTGATAATCCGCAAAATTGAACATTATCGGTGCCGTCACCCGGGCCCAGTGGTATGGCATAAAATGAACTTCAATTCGCGTGCTTTATACAAACATTTCCAAACCCAGTATATGGAAATTTATTGGCCGTGATAAATAAGAATAAACTTGCCAAATCAATTTGAAAGAATTTGGTATCTGCGATTGGGATTTCTTTCCAAAGGCCGGCGATCATGCTTCTACCAGCGGCTTTGAAAAGTATTCGTTCGGTCCCAACAAAGAACTATCGCCGTGTGCTCTTTCCTGAGAAGTTCGTCAATCTCTAAGGTTCGTCTATTGGCCATTCCCGAAATTGTGCATTCGTCTACGTATCGGATTCATCATCCTATCGACAGGATTGCTCGGTTGCCGGTGCTGGACCCGGATCAACGTGAGCGAATAGAGGGTGGCAGTACCGGTTGTCCATTGTGCTCCTTGCCAGGAGTCTGTGGAATCAACGGGGGGATTGTCACCACTTGGGCGACTGTGACCTGCTTCCTCCAGATACGATCGCACAGTAAGAGGGGTAGCTCCCCATCAATTTGACAATTTTGAGCGAAGTGTGCGATTGGCATGTTTATAATTAAAATCAATGAGCTACCATAGATTTGTATAAAAATGTTTACTGGAAAAGTGTGGCAGTAAAATTAAGAAGTTTTAAGTGATGAATTTTGGAGTGTGATTATCAATTTGAAATTGTCCATATGTTTGTCAAGATGGTCGAACAAGAATAGGGCCCTTCCAGAGCTGTTTTGTCAGGGGCAGAAATGCAACCTGATATATATAATATCAATATTAACAAAAGAGAAAAGAAAAAAAGTACTGTCAACTGGAGTGGTCTAGTAGAATTCTAGTAGATGTAATAATTCTACTAGATTGTTATAGATAATATAATAGTCCAATTTATCATTACACGCAAATAAGGAATACAATGCAAAACATATTTTAAAATTGTTAAACAAAAAAACCATAATATGCCAATGTAATATTCAATTATGTTATCGTAATGCGAGTTGGAATAACATTGGGTGAAATCTATTATGGTATTGTCATGAATATAATATAACAAATAAGTAACATGTTGAATGTGAGCAATGTACAATCACTAAATTTTTAGGGCTATATATTTTCATTATAAATAGGGATCATAGATTGACTCCGAAGTGTGGAAAATGGCTGCCTCCGTTGCACACTGTCCTGCCATCACCAACAAGAGATTTCGCGAAGTGGACTTTGACGATTCGACCGATTATTTGGACCGGTCGATGGCCAAGCGGTTCCGGCTGACCGACAGTGCCCGGAGACCGGTCACTTCAACGCCGGCTGACCTCTTTCGTGTTCACCGTCGCACCAGTGTCGATCGAAGTCCGGGAGGCGATTCAGGTCCGGTGGAGTCGTCATTGTCCGATAAGGCTGTCGTTCTCTCCCCCACTACGGCCACTGACCAGGGTGACTCCGACTCGAACTCCAGCTCCGGGTTTGATCCGTTTGACGGCAGCCTTCACATAGACGAGGGTGAGCGTGACATTGGGTTGGCCGGACGTGCGGCGGACGTCACTGTCGGGGCAGCGTGTCTGGTCAAAACCATTCCATCAGTTGGCCAAACAATCGAAGTGGGTACTTTCGATGTTGATGCTTCCGGCAACCAGTCGCCATGTCGTGAGACTGTGACGTACGCCGACCCGATTGCCGGAGTGGATGACACTTGTAATATCTCGGGCATCTACTCCGCCTCAAAACTCTCCAATCACTGTGATGTCCAATCCCGGGACAGTCCATCAGAACTGGATGACGACAGTCCATCCGACTCCGGTATTTCCAGTACGCGATGCTGGAGTCCATCTCGAACGATGATCGTGGTCCACGAGGACGGAAAATCGACGTGGGACTCCTTGACCGTCGTCTGCTCACCGATTCCGCACCAATCCAGCACTCCGACAAGGCAGCCTTCCGTCTCTCCTATCCAGCACCAATCCGACACTTCCATCAATCAGCTAAATGTCACTCAGATCCTGGAGCCATCGGCTGCGGTCCGGGACCTTTCAGACTCTACAATCCGGCAGGCATCCGGCACTTCGGTTCAGCTAACTCATCCGTCATCCGGCAGCACTGCAAGGCGGCTGCGCTCCAGCAGACGTCCGCCGCTGCCGGACGACTCTACTGTGACCGTAATCGACCTCAGCAGTGACAGCGACAAGTCGGTTAAAGTCGTCTACTGCAGTCTGATGCCCGATGACGTCAGTGATGCTAACTCGTCAGATGACGTCAACACCACCGAGAGCTTCATCGACGACGCAGTCATCTCCGAGGTGGACACCGATGACGTCACCTCGTCGGTCGCTGAGTCGTTGACGCGCTCCTTTGGCAGCGACGATACCTCGTCGGACTCTTCCTCTTTTCTGCGTCACGTCATCTTCGACGTCACCTCCGATGACGTCAATGACACCGCCACCTCCACCTCCGATGAGTTGTTGTTTTACGATTGACCAGTTCTCTTTAATTGGTTGCTTGAACCTGATCCTGTTTCACCAAAAATGAGGCGTGGCCTCTTCATGATCGTTTGACGTTTAATAGTTTTTTTAAATATTTTTTGGCTGTGTTGGGCTTTTTTGTGATCCTGTTTTACCTTCATTTTAGAGTTTTAAAAAAATGCATTTGATGTTGTTCTACAGAGTTTAGATCTAAATCTGATTGTCTATTAGTTATTCAATAAATTTGTTATTTGACATTTTTGGGAATTTATTTATGAAGTCGTTGGTTTTTGGTCACATGGGTGATGGCATTAGCAGTTCGTTGGTTATTGCGAAAGGGTTTTTAGATTTTTTCGTGTGCTCTCTCGGCTTTTCTGTTTTGTTTCTAATCCTTCAAAATATTTTGTTGGTTCGTTTTCGATTCATGGTCCAATAAAATGATTTTATGAGTCGTCGTAACAGCTTTCACACAAAATCTCTGAAAATGACTGAATATTGTGGTGTTTCAGCTTTTTCGCGATTGGTTTTTTGTGTCTTGTTATGTGATCGTTGCCGGGGCCAAGAGATGGGGGGGGGAGAGAGAGAGAGATATAGCTTCAATCTATCTCTTCCCTGGTCCCCTATTTATATATATAGACTCCCCATTTCTCGGTAATTCGTTTCGGCGTGAATGCTGCCTGATGCCCACCGACTTCGTTTCGATTCCAGAGGCTTCTTCCGAACGAGAACCGAAATCGAT
Source organism: Mycogona germanica (assembly GCA_034698785.1). Taxonomy (NCBI): domain Eukaryota; kingdom Metazoa; phylum Arthropoda; class Diplopoda; order Chordeumatida; family Chordeumatidae; genus Mycogona; species Mycogona germanica. Next base: position 15,346 of record JAQGBY010003534.1, on the reverse strand, counting down.
TTGTTTGCATCAAAAGGAAACACTGAGTCGGTTGTACCGCCGACCTAGGACGTTCCGATCCTACCTAGGTCGACCATGGACGTGCCCGTACTGGTACAGTTAATTCACTTTGCATAGAAGAAAATGACGTGTCAAAACAAGGCGACAGGCCATTGAACAGAGGACAGAAGAAACAGAAGTATAAAATACTTTTCGTTATTCAAATGCCCTTTCTGGGGAAGGACCACCTTTTTCATCTTTCTCAATAAAGAAAAAAAAACGGGTATGGAAATTCGTTCAAAAACATCGACTTCTGCTCACTCAGTCTTTTTACTCTGTATGTCTATGATCCAGCGCCTTCGATTTAAGACGAGTTGAAGCGCTTGCTCGGTAGATGGCGTTGGCGATTGCTTATATATGTTCTCATATGGGTGTAGATCACGATCGGCATTGTATCTTCAACTCGATGCGTTGGTTAAGCGCCGCTTCTAATCACGGAGTGACGTTTGTTTCCGCTGCGTTGCGTTGCATTTCCGTCGCAAATGTTTTTATAAATACACCCCTACCTTTGAGAAAGTCATTGACTGGTGAAAACATGAAAGCGTACATGCAGTTTATTTTAAAATGGTTAATCACTTGTGTATTGGCTCACATTTTCTCCTGCGAAATTAATTTGTAAAAGACAGATCGGCCATGTTTTTCCACGCTTATCTACTACAGGTGTCGGCATCTATCATTTTCAGGTCTTGGTGAAAATGACTGGTTGTGGTTTTTTTTGCCCACTGACTTATCCAATGTCTCGGTGTACCTAATGCGCCTGGTTTGTGTGCTGACATTTGGTTGGTAATTGGGAAGCCCAAAATTGATTAGGACGTTCTAAAATAATAACTGTGATGCGTCGTACAATAGTCTTATCTTTACATTGCACCCTGCCCCCCTCCAGTGAGATCCCGATGACACAAACAATTGCTGGGCGACGTTATAGGCTATAAAATCTTGCTAAATTGATCCATCAATCCGAGTGCGGCCCGACACTGCATCCGTTGTTGCCCTGTGAATGATTTTTCACTGTACTCGGGGGGGGGGGCACTATAACTGTGATGCGGCCCTCGGTCGGCGGAGGTTGCCGATTTCCGTTCTGATGGCCACACTTGGCCAGAGACAAGAGATATATACATGTATTCAGTGTCTTGAGTTGAGCTAATTTTCTTCGGGGCTCGTCCATGAAATGGCGCTGACTCGTGTGCTTTGCTATTGGGCTTTAGGGCGTTCCGATCGATATGTGATCAAACAAAAACTGATTGCGCAGATTCGGATTGAACAGAAGGAAAGGGCAGAAACCCCGCCGGACTCAGACTTGCCATTTCACTATCGCCTATATATGTTCTAGTGTAACTAGGTCATCTCCTTGGTTCGACGTTTTTTTTTTTTTTTAAAAGGCTAGATTTTCTCCCGTGTCTCGCCCAATTACATCTTGCTGTTTAATTATTCAGTGCAACTATGGATGTAGACCCATAGACGAGGCCTCGTCTGACACTCGAGCACGCCGAGCAATTACAACTTACGTTTTGACAACGTAACTGGCGTGGTGAATAATTATGCCGTCAGTTTTATGCTAAATTACCTTGCCTACTGAAGAAGAATGGGCCACACTAGAATGGTGAACGAGCTTCAATGTGCATCTGCGTCATATTTAAACTCCTATTTCCCTAAAGCGTGTAGACAGTGGAATGGCCTGACAAGAGCCTCAAATCCAGAGCTTTTTAAAATAAAAGGCAAGTGGCGAGTCAGTTGTCTTCGAAGTGAAGAGAGACAAAAGCAAGAATTTAATTTCTATCATGACGTAGATTATCCTCGTAACAACACTGGTGTTGGTGCTACCATCTCTACTCGTATAGAAAAAATATATTATGGGGCTATGGCGTATTTGGCGTCATAATTGGTTACGTGGAAGTTGTAATAAATACAATTCAATATACGATTCACCAAAGCCTTCGACATGTCTTTCCTTCCATCACCTGTTAAATGACAAAATGCGCGCCACCTTGCGTTAAAGCGCAACGTCCGCACGTCAATAGAGCGTAACTGGAGTTGCTATGCGATTAGTCCACTGTCGTATTGTCCGCTGTCGTGGATCGTGGTCGTCACACGGGGAGCGTCGATTATTTATTAATGTGTCGCAGTGATGCTCTCTTGATTCCGACGTTTATACAATTTGCCAGCTAATAATCTGATGAAGTACAGCGTATGCCGTTCGAGGGAATCACATTTGGTGCTGGGACTAGTTCGCAGAGACATATAAATCTATTTACTTTTGGGCTAACAAGGACGAGAATGTCAGCTAGAGCTTCATTAACGTGAGGAAACACACTCGTGTCGTCTAAAATGCAGCAGGCGTCCATAGCGAGTCTGACGAAGACATACTGGTGTTTTAATTAGTTTTATTTCCATTATTTCAAACGAAAAGTCGCCATTTTATTATTTAAAATTACATTTTTTATGTTTTAATGTAACATTACAAGAATGTTGTGCCCGGCTTTGCATGGGTTTACAGTAGCCACCAATGAAATAAAAAATTAATTGTTTAAAATTAATTGATTGTTGTAAAATTCGAATTTTCACGTGCTATAATGTCACGCAGTGGTGCCTCAACATGTTTTTTTTTATATTTAAAAATTTGTATTTTCAATCGTTTGACAATTGTTATGTTAAATTGAAAAAGAATTATTTTTAAAATATCTATTTGATTATTTTATGTTTTTTAATATTGTTATTTTATTTTTATATTGAAAATATTATTCCGGTAATAGTATGTGGTATGGTGTGCTTGGTTGGAACTGTTATCTGGTTTACTTCGTTGTCTCGTGAAATCGTCGACGTCATGCTTTTGATGTGGAGACGCCATTTTTTAATTTTGAAGCCAAAGGGAGATTATCCAAAATTTGGTAACTGATGTTTTAATATGTAATATTGAAAATTGAGATCTGATATTCCGTCGCTAACGAATTAGGATAGTTTAGTAACTGTACGTTTATTTTTATGTCATTTCATTGGTCCGTTCGAGAGTTAGTCTCCGGACATGAAAATCGAAATCTCTGTTTTATAATATAGGATAAAGTGGCGACGAACTGCGCAACATTTTGTAGTTTGAACCGTGTCGTGTTCGGTGAACTGCAGTCGATGGCAGCTTGGAGATCAATTGCAGACAGGAAAAACAGACCTAATTACAGTATTTTCCCTCCACTCACCTTTAGCTATTCGAAAGGACCTCCGCAAATATCTACATGTACTACGCTGTCCCACCTCTATTCCAGAGCTACCTCCTGAGAGAGACTCCTCAGTTCGTTAACAACTGTTTCTGAAAAACGAATTTTTTGCCCGGATTGGGATCTCAAGCGGATGCTGTATACATCATGCCGTGTTTTTTCACTTTGCTGTTCAGAGCGCGATTTCCAGCATCAATAATGCAGACGCAGTGTGCCGCATTGGAGCTCGATTCGTTAACGCGAAGGGGGCGGGGGCTGGGGCTGATGGCGCAGTGGCGTTATGAGGTACTCAGGGACCCTCGTCGCCGAAATTCGAACCCCGATTGTGCATTGCACTAAATTACAGTGTGCGAAAGGATACAAAGGATCAAACGCTGCAAATCGAGACGATTTAAAATGGTATCGTCACATTGTAGGTGCAAATGTCTCAGTTTACGCCGGAGCGTGCTCCACTTACCTGCGACCAACGCTCCCACGATCTTTTTCATTTCCACCTTTGAATGAAAGTGTTTGTGAGTAGAAGCGCTGATGCGTGAAAACTGAGCGCTCTTGTGCCATTGGCGCTGATGGAGCGGAGCCCTGAGTGAGCGCACAGAAGGCGCTCAGTAAACGGAACTGAGCGCTCTTCTCGTTGTGCCATTGGCGCTGATTGAGAGCGGAGCGGAGCCGTGAGTGAGCGCACAGAAGGCGCTCAGTAAACGGAACTGAGCGCTCTTCTTGTTGTGCCATTGGCGCTGATGGAGAGCGGAGCGGAGCCGTAAGTGAGCGCACAGAAAGCGCTCAGTAAACGGATCCCAAGCGAGGCTCCCTTCACAATAGGCTCAGTTCTAAGCATAGGTGAACGAGCACGAAGCAGAGCCTGGGAAAATCGACGACGAGCTGGCGAGTCTCCATAAATTTTATTTACGCCTAAATTTGCTGAAATTATATTTTACGGAGCCTCACTAGCTCGTCGTCGATTCTTCAAGGCTCTGTCCCGTGCTCGTTCACTTATGCTTAAACTTTTCTCATCGTCAACTTTTTACATATATTTCGTGTGTGGTTATTTTAAGGCACTTCATGTAGTGTAGCCATCACTCCTTATTGTTAGGAACAGTTCTAGTCGTGATGGGAGCGACAAACGTTCCGTGGAGCTGAGATTTTTTGTTTTACACCTAAAATCAACATGAAACTGCGATTTTTTTCGCTCCTAATTCGATTGGCTTCTGAAGAGCCGATCTTCTCCGGTGTCAACCTAGTTTTAGAGACACTAATTCGCCGCTATATATAGATGCGCTTGATGAGCGATTACAGATAACCTGAACGAGCCCCCTGATTTTTTAGACTCGTCGGAGCAAGATCTAGCACAGTGTGGACAGACCCCTAAGTGATGATGCGTCAAGTTCGACCGAACGCCATGTTTCTCCGTCAGAGTAGACGGATCGAAATGGGGCCAACAGAAGAAAAAGAAATCGGCTGTTGTCAGATAGAACATGAGTTAATCTCCGGTTCACCAGTTTCAACGCTTCCGCTATACACGAAGATCGTTCGGGGATTACAGAAAAGCGTTTCGTGTCGTCTTCAACTGGGCCGAGATGTGACAAAATGTCTGTCGATAAAACCCCAGACTCGATTGACGCGAGTTCAGCTACCATTCGTCCACTCACGTATATATTCACGTAGACGTGGAATCCTTTATCGTGTCACGCCTTTAGTCCGAATTGGGAAATTGAACCAGTTAGGCGTGTTTACTCATTGGACCGATGAATCGCCGCCAGTTGGCGCTAGCAGAGTCGCTTGGTGCCAAATCCTATATTATAAAACAGAGATTTTCCTGTTCGGAGACTAACTCTCTCGAACGGCTCAATAAAATCTCAATTTTTTTTACATACCCTTAGTAGACCACCACAATTCGCTAGCGACGGAATTTCAGATCTCGATATTCAATATAACATAATAAAACAATCGTTACCAAATTCTGGATAATCTCCCTTTCGCTTCAAACTTAAAAATGGCGTCTACACCAAAAGTATGACGTCGTCGATTTCACGAGACAACCAAGCAAACCAGGGAACAGTTCCAACCAAGCAAACCAGATAACAGTTCCAACCAAGCACACCATACCACAAACAATTACCGGAATAATATTTCCAACATAAAAATAAAATAATATAACAATATTAAAAACCATAAAATAATTAAATAGATATTTTAAAAATGATTCTTTTTAAATTTAATAACATAATAAATGTCAAACGATTGAAAATCAAAATTTTTAAATTATCGTGTGTTATCGCGTACACGAAAATGTCAAAAATGCTAAATATAAGATGCATATCTCGTGAACGTAACAACATAAGGAGCTGAAAAAGTTGCAATACCTTTAGAGGATCGTACAATTGTAGAAATTCGTTGTCTAGAGGGTCTCGGGAAGATGTAATCCTCTACCCTACATTCCGTTTCAGATACTCTGAGGTATGGAAGCATATACAAACTAATGTGATCACACAATAATGGAATAATGCATTTATCGTGATGGAAAATCCGAACACATATGAATTGCTATGCCACCCCCCACCTCCCCTCACCCCCCGCTGCTCACTATTCGGTGGACGAGTGGCGAGCGAGGTGACACTCGGTGGCGCCACCGAGTGTCACTCGCGTGCGGCTGGTGGCGCCTCGCTCGTCGAATCGTGCTTCTTCGCTCTCTCTCGAAGGATCCCGATGCGCCACATAAAAAAAGAAAAACGGGAATAGGAGAAGGAAACGAAAAATAATATTAAAATTTACTCGTCTCCTCCACAGCAGCTTGGATTAGTGGGGCAGAAATATCTTCCTTCGGAGGTTGTAACTTATGCGATAACGGTTATATAGTGTTTTTTCTATGGGTGGAAAATTCATATCTGTAACCATTTTCTTTTATCTTTCTTCACATCGCTTTTTATTTACTTTCCACTCAAATTTTTCTCTAATCGAAAATGTTGTTATGGGCGCTTTGGTTTATAGACAGTAGTCCTTAAGAGCTATCGATAGAACAAATCGATAGCTCGACGATTGCCTGTCTTATGTATAATTGCGCCGAACCGACTGATTATCTGGAACGCCACCAGAGGGCACAAATAACAGGTAGTTTCGGCTAAATCGTATTTGCACGTAATGTCGACGGAGCTGTTTTTGAACCCTGTGGAGGTCACATTTTGATTTGCGATCAGACACAATATGTCGGACGATTTGCTTTCGCCATCGATGATTTCAAATTCATGTTCTCCTTTTCATGACTCCAACCTCGTCGTTCGGGTTCCAAATGTCAGACTTTAGCGCATGCAATTATGCAGGTTATTCTCGACATAGTGGTTTGGGTTGGGGGTTCTTAGAAGAAAGACAAAAATCGATGATCGTCTTACAAATTCGGCTGCCAAAGCACTCCAAATTTTTTTCCCCCTGCCGCATCAAAATACATTTCTTCCTCGTTACCTATATACATCAACAAGAAATAACGAGCAAGCTTATCTTAGAATTTCTCTTTTTTCTCCTCCTGCATTGTCGAACCACGTCTTGAAACCGCGTCTCTTAAAAAACCAAGCATCGATGACTAAGGATTTTGTGGGCTCGCACCACACCAACCAATCAATACAGAGTTAAAACGATTAGCTCTCTATTCTACTTTTTATAATCCTTATTGGACGAGGTTGTGGTGGCTATTATTAGTCTTAAAGCTGACCGCTCCAGATTCACATGCAACGTCACGCTGGAACAAACTGTCCGGCTGTGTGACGTCAGAACTGCCATTTTGTTCTTGTCACTGGACTCATTTTTTCTTGCTATCTCAAAATAATTGACGTGTCAGCGTCTTTCAAAAGGGGCGTATGTTCCAAGAGTTGCAGCGGAAATGCTCGCAACGGAAGTGCACCCCAGGTTGGTCTTGGTCATTGATTTGAACGGTGGTTATCGGTCTCAAATTTGTGTCCGATAGACGGATCAGTTTGGCCGTCAATTCGAGAGCACGATCAGAATATGGATGGGGAGCCGGTATTTTTCTTAAACTGTCCAACGTACACAATGGAGAGGTGACCGGTTTAGCCGATGTCCCCGGTGTCAGTCCGTCGAATTGAAAATCTATCGACGGACCATTTCTGTGCGAATATGAAAAGAAAGTTCTATTCGCGGTTCGCTCTGGCCCCGTGCTGATGTACATGTATACATACATGTATATATATTTTTGTCGTTGCGTTGGTGGTGGTGGTAAAAAACGAATTTGTATTCGTGATGCGCGGAACGAGCGCCGACTGGGTCTGTACAGTGCACTTGTTCACTCACACAAATTTATTCAGTACGACAACGTGTTGTGTGGTTTTCCGAGGGATGAAACCGGTCGTGGCAAACGGGCTTTTTTCTCCTCGAATAGTTTTTTCAGCAAAGGAAATGGAAACGACAGACTGGTCCAACGATCTTACTCTAGTCGCTAATTCATTTGTGATCTTCATCCCTGCTTTCTGATATATACGCTGTATATCCTATATTATAAAACAGATTTTGATTTTCATGTCCGGAGACGAACGAACGAACGATGTCACGAACGAATCAATGAAATTGCATAAAAATTAACATATAGTTAGTAAACCATCATAATTCGCTAGCGACGGAATTTCAGAACTGGATTTTCAATATTTCATAATAAAACAACCGTTACCAAATTCTGGATAATCTCTCTTTCGCTTCAAACTTAAAAAATGGCGTCTCCACATCAAAAGCATGACGTCGTCGATTTCACGAGACAACCAAACAAACCAGATAACAGTTCCAACCAAGCAAACCAGATAACAGTACCAACCAAGCAAACCAGATAACAGTTCCAACCAAATAAACTAGATAACAGTTCCAACCAAGCACGCCATACCACACATACTATTATCGGAATAATGTTTTCAATATAAAAATAAAATAAAATAACAATATTAAAAAACATAAAATAAGTAAACGTAAAATAGCCGGTTCATTTCATTGGTGGTTACTGTAAACCCAGTGCACCCTTCTTGTCACAACAAATGATCATATAAATGTATAAGCAAGGTCTCTCTTGGAGACTGCCCTGAGTTGAACCCAGGAACGCGGGGGCAATTGCGCCCAATCTGGTCTCAATGGGTGCGTAGCGAACCGAACTTGAGGGTATTTGTACTATGAAAATACAGAGTGTGTGAGGCAATCGTTCAACTTTAAATGCCAAGCGGTATTTGGGCGTCCATGCTAAACCGTTAGGGCGCCGAAAAATCGATACTGGTGGGAAAATAGCTTCTTCGTCGAGGTTCTCTTTCCGGTCGCGCGGCTCCATGTTTCCGCCGCGTGACCGGAATATTTTGGCAACGGCCAATTTTCCTGCTTCGTGTTTTTCGAATGACAGAGGGAGGGACAACGAATTCATAAGAGAGACACAGCGAGGGGTTGTCTCAACCGAGACACTTTCTGCTCCAAATACAATTCAAATTTTGGCGCTGGGCTATGTGAGGAATGATCGAATAAATGGATAGACAAATATTTTCTTTAATAAAATTACGAATAAATGTCGATCTTCATGATTAGTCGACCTATGCTCGCGGTATGCTACTTTTTAAAAATTTAAATAAGTTCTTTTTTTTACGTTGAAGAAACGCGCATACCTGACACTAACCTACACCTAAAACCAGCATAAAGCTGGAATTTTTCACTCCTATGTGGATCCTTATCTTCTCTGGTGTAAATCCAGCTTATCTGTGGCCAAATAGTTCGCAATGGACTGAAAACATTTCTAACTGGTTCAACTAGGCTGTAATTCGAACCAGTCCTTTGATTATTTCGTGTGTCTTGTCACCGAACTTCAGATGTTCAATCAACGGTGAACCCCTCCTTAACAACCATTTTTGTAGGCCAACTATCGGCACACGCCGCCTTTTCGCAATGTCGAGGGGTCCTAGTAGGATTTTTGTTTCGTTGGAGAGTGACCGAATCTTGTGAGGGCTTGTCACCACGGAATTATTGCCTGGACGATTCCACCACCCCTCTGCGTCAACTCGTTCCGGTCAGAGAGCGTGACGAGGCGATGACGAGGGAGACGACATAACCAGCGACGTCACAACCGCATGGGCTTATCGCGACATTGCTCGTGGTGCCATCTACGGGTCAAACGCAAATTGCCCGATTCGGGGACATCGTGATTTCGTGAAAGAGCGTTGATTTCGTGTTGGCAAACATATTCTAGGTCATTAGGGATATTGGACTGATTGATATGCTTTTTTGAAGATCACATTCAATTCTACAAATTTCATCTTTTCTTCAGCCAATGACATTCCCTAGGCTATCTTTATCTCGTTGGTGCCCTCTGGTGGCGTGCCACAGTCGGTTGGCTCGTCTATACAGTTACAGTAGATCGAGGAATCGACCACAAGCTCAATCCTTTTCAGCTTAAGCACCACTAGTGGTTACCGGAAGCCAGAACGGTCATCCTGTATCATCATTAATCCCGATAGGCGGCGCTATCTGTTGCTTAGGTGATTGCAAAGTGTCTGTGCGCCCTCCAGGGTGAGTACTCATCACCCACGGTGCAGCCATGCATGGCCGAGGCAAATCAACAGTCGTATACAACGCGCCGCTGCATATATTAACACCCCTTTCGACCCATTTAAGGGGGACCTTGCGTTTCCTCTAATACATGTAGATGATATCCTCCTAAGATCCCGTGTGCAATTGGGGCTGGAGAAGAGAGCTAATTGTGATTTTAAGCGCTCTCCAACGCCAAAGCAGCCAGTTACAAGAGATACAATGCCGATCGGGATCTACACCCATATGCGAACATATATAAGTAATCGCCAACGCCATCTACCGAGCAGTCGCTTCAACTCGTCGCCAATAGACACGGATAGACTGAGATAAACAGGTCTATGCATTTACACGGATTCCCAAAAATAGAACCACCAAGAAATCTAAACAAAATTGTTGACTTTCAACTACTACACGAAAACGTTGACGTGTCGAAAACTTAAGAGCTTAAATTGTGAAAATTGTATCCCTGATTTCTTAAAAGAAATCTGGAGGAAATGTCCAAACAATCTTTCCCTTATCGACTTGGACCTTAGGAGGAAACTGCCAAACCACACGATTAAAGTAATTCCTTAATACGACAGTGTTCTGCAGCATTTGTCAACGGCGTGTTCCGTCCACTAGATGGCGTTGTTGTTCATCGAGGTGACTAGTATTTGGGCATTCGAGTTGCCGGTTGTCGACCGATCGAGGCACGCAGAGGTTCTATAGAAATTCTTTGGATCACGTCTTTCTTTTTTCGTTTAATGTGTGGCTGCAGGGACCAGATTGGTGGCGAGAGAGCGTTGACTGCCGTTTTTCCTTTGTGCCAACGCGACCCAATTTTCCGCTCGACTGCTCGTGTCCGCTTCCTCCTCCTCGTCACTCCCGACGTTTGTGACGTTTGGTAATCGTCCGTCTTTCCGGCCAAGTCGGATTTACGGTTTCGAGGACCCTCTATACGAGTCTGTTGATGGGCTGCGTCTACGGACGAAATCAGCCTATAGGCATTAGTTACTGGAGGAGGGCGCGTCGAGCGCAAATCGGCTCCAACAGCTTTGTGCTGGACGAAGCGGAAGTAGGAAGTTGGATGGTGGCGTCGCGGTATCGATTCCGATCTGCGATGATGATGCATATTCCACTGTATCGATTGCATTCGGCTAGGAAGATTCCTAATTCCTAATGACCATTCTTGTCACTTAGGCTAATGGATTCCTTATCTTTTTTTAACCTACTTTTGTTCAGCGCAGTCATTTTCGTCGGTTTCGCTAGTTCTGCTAATGACCGATTTGGAATTGTCTAATTTCGCCAGTTGATTAGGAACGTTCCGCTATAAAGTAAATCATATTACAATTTTTTTTTTTACTTTTTAAAAATTTGAATCGGGCAACACTTCGGGATTTTTGTAGCATCTTATAGACAAATTTGTCAGATTGAAGATATTCCGTGCGTATGGCCTAATATTTTAGCTTTCTCAAATATTTCTGTTCACGTCAGTTTTCTTGAACACAAGACGGTTAAATGAAAATCATGTTTTAATATTATTTATTAGAAGAAAGATTCCTTTTAGATTGTTTCGTTAAAAAACATTTTCATGATGGAGATCACGTTCTTGAACCGCCATCTTGAATTTCGAACTCAAAGTGGATTGCACCGTCCTCCACTAGATGGCGCTCACATTTCCAATGTGACCGAATCCATGATGACAATAATGCCAAGTTGTCACATTCTCTGAAATATCCCGCTGCTGAAATAAAATTGTTTCTCAGAAGCATTCGTAATAAATTAGAAAATAGAGGGGCTGTATTTTGGTCTTTCTGAGAAATCTTTGTTCCAGAAAATTTTCTGAGAAAATCAAGTTCTCAACTGAGGATTTCTAAAAACCTTATTTTCGTCATCACCAAGTTGATGATCAAATGCTGAATTTGACCGTAAATTCGTAAAATGATGATCGTTTGCATCGATAATATCGAGCCACTCGATTGTGTCGATTTTATGTTCGATTCGGCGGTTTTGGGGAATATCGAGGTTCGTGCGGCTCTTTTTGAAAGCGCTTTTGTGGAAAACCAACGATATTGCAATAAATGCTAGATACCATGATGGGCGCGGCCATCTTGTGGAGTGTCAATTATAGTGAAATATAATTTGATATACAATTTCAATTCTATTTGCATAAATCTCAGACCACGCACAGTCGCAGACTCGGTCGTAATCTGCCAAAGTAGTTCCAATTATTTGTAAATAGATGTAGTAGAATTGTAAGTTTTCTGGATTCTGATTGAGTTTAGCGAGGTAAGTGAATGTGATTTTTGATGACCGAGCTGTGTGGAGCTGTGGTCTGCAGTCATGAAGCGAGCATTAGCCGAAGTGTTCGAGTGACATCGAGTATAATCATAATAACCGAGAGCCCTCCACCAACATGTATAAAGCGAAAAACCACAGACTCTCTCGGCTCAGTTATCATGTACAGTATACAACCACCCACCCGCTAGGGGGACGTGAAAAGGGGGTTACGAAATATTTGCGGTGCTCGATAACCACCGGAGGATGTCTCCAGAGGACGTGTTATGCTTCATGATGAACACCAGAAAACGAATGTCTTCATCTAGAGCTCTCTCTCTGTTCCTCGCCCCCCGGAGAATGAGTTTTTCGGATGAAACCTGGATAAATGTAGATAAGCTAAGAAATAGAGAAGCCAAATATGGTGACTACCCCCTTTCAAAAAGCAATATACAGATTCTCGTTTCGGTTTTCTTAAATTTGTGGCCAATTTATCAATGGACTGTTTTCGAAATGGTCTCGTTTGTGGTGACTCAGCCTCAGCGAAGGTGCACCTTGGATTAAATCAAGGACTTGCCCGGAAACCGCTCCCGGCTCTGCTAAATTTGCCTAACGAATTAGGAGGAGGAGGAGGGGATACGCCCTGGGACTTAATTAGGTTTGGTCGCCTCCACGCTAAATCCGACGTCAAGTGAACGACAATGGGGGTGGGGGATGCTAATTAATGTCTAACCGCCGCACGACTCGTGGATGCAAATTCCTGGAACACTGGTAAAATTGTTTCTTCCGTTGTCATCGTGTCGACTGTCGACTTGACTCACTCTCTCATTCTCACTTTCCCTTGTTTTGCGAATCAATTACGAAATGATTCGGTTGTTGCCTGTGCGTCGAGGTTCAGTGTTTCGGCACCAGGTGGCGGTGGCTTGCAATAGACAGTGAGTAAAACGCAAATTAGTTGAGAATTATATCTGTAGTCTCTTGTCTCTTATTAATTATTGAAATATTAACATGACAAATGAATTGAAAAACGCTTTGGAATTCGGGAAATGCTATTATTTATAGACATTGTAGATATTCACCAGATCTGGCGAGAAAATAAAAACGAGGCAGTACTAATAAAAATAAATCTTTTGGAATCTATTTTGGCGCTCCAGGTATCTGAGTTAATTGGTCAAGTCAATTTGATCAGACTATTTTTGGAAAAATAAAAGCTGCGCTGCGAATTTTCCCCTAACGTCTGTTTCCATTGTAATCCTATGGAAGACAAATGTCACTCTGGGACTATTTTTTTGTGGCCTCGGTTTCGGTTTTAATTTCATGTTTCTAGAATTATGGAAACGGCGCATGACAACGTTATTTCGGTTAACAAAACAAACCATCTTTCATGTTTATTTTATAAATTCTATCGACACAAACATCTAAATTTGATTTTTAGAAGTGCGCATGCAGTGCATTGCCCCGCTTGCACTAATGCGACTCTGCTGGCGCTTGTCGCGCCACCTGGTGTTTGCGATCGCACAACTAAAATACAAGCTCGGTCGGACAGAATCCTCCAAAAAATAAATAAACCTATCCATTGTTTTGAGATGAGGTCATCTCTCAAGAGGATCTGTGATGGCGCGAGCTCATGCCCCTGGATCTAATTAAAGTTGGCAATCCGTGATTACACCGTGCATTGCGGGGAAGCCTCTCTCGGGTTGCTTTCATCGTCCTCGTTGCTTTGGTTAGCATTTATTTAGTCGAGTGAACAGCTTGCCGCGGTGCGTCCGTGGCAGTTTGTAACAATAATCGACACATTGCTGCTTCCTTGTTTATAAAGAAATTAATCTGTTTCATGAGTAGTAAAAGTATTGAGCTCAGATTACTCCTTCAATCACTAATCTAGTGACTTGCTGAGTTCACAATCTTCTAGATATCGTTTTTATCTCTATGGTTCTATTGAGTTGAATGCGCCTACGTGGTGTGACGTAGTGTGACGGTAGTCGTGGCCTGATTTAGCGGAGGGTTCCCCTCGCCCCTTCTTTTCCTTCATCGCTCTGGTTGTGGGCGGTTGCCGGGGGCGGGTGCCGGGGGCGCCCCGTTGGCGCGGCGCCAGAAAGTCGAGTCCAAGTGCGAGGCGGAGAAGTGGGGGGAAGGGGAAGGGGATGAAGGGTAGGGTGGGGGTAAAAGAGATGGTGATGAAATATGTGGGGCACAGGGTCAGCCGTGGACGCTGTTGACGAGTTGGGGGCGCGTTCGTCGTTTCAGATGCGAGACTTCCGTCTTTCCGTACTGTCTTTATAAACGAGGTGTGCCCACAAAGAAAATAGAGTTACTGTTATTTTCCCTTTTGCTGTACTTTTGAAGACTTGGATATGGCATCGGCAATTCTTCGAAACGATCGCGGTCCTAGGAACTCCCATTAAAATCCATTTCTTCTCGTTTTTATGTTTAGGAACTTCGGTTCAAATTAGAAATTCGGGTTCGAAAACATTGGTGATACGAGTTGGCAATTCATAAGATTTAACTGCGTTATTGTTCAATAAATATGTGCCGCATGAGTCGGTCTCAAACTATTAATCCAGTTATTGATCTGCATGAGGAATGTCTTAATAAATGCGGCAAATTTGGGGAGAGGGAGTGTGTAAATCACTCTGACTTTAATTAAATTCTGTTGATGAATTGGGGGCGATATTCCAAATCGGGATTGACGCGGTTTCACTTCAAGACGTTCAAATCGATTACCTTTCTCGAAAAACTCGATACACGAAATCGCACTCGCCTTGGTTTTGGTACACCGAATAATACGAATTACAGTTATTGACAGAAGGGAATGCGAAGGAATGCGTTATTTCCAATTGGGTTTTTTTCTTCTATTCTCTCGTTTAAGACTTGAGAGTGGGATCGTGGTGGGGCAAAGCAATCAGGAATCGGCGAGAAGAGGGAATTATCCTCCATTTCTATGGCCAATGGATTTCATATGTTGTATTATATACTGTATTTTATTTGAATGACGGGATTCCACTGTAGCTGCTAAACCGACGCCATCTAGTGGCAAATATGACAAACCTGGGTAGAAATTTCGACTCGCGTTATTCGGTTTTCGAGGAAATTTGTCATTTTGGAAACAGTCCTGTTGGAAGTTTCACTTGCGTTGCTTCGCATGAGAGAATACTAAATTGACAACTAAAAAATAATAGTATGTGTGTTTAATATCTATATAATAAAAGACAGTTAAGAAAAATTGACAGAAGGCATCAATTTTTTCGGTAGCGTTTAACAAAAAGAGATATTTTAAAGAAGGTAGAACCTCA
>JAQGBY010003533.1:0-18977 GCA_034698785.1 Mycogona germanica | reverse complement strand
CCTAAGCTCTGAGAGGGGTACAGAATCTTCCTGTTGTGATCAGTCACTTCAGTGAATTAAAAAAAAAAAAAAAAAAACATGCTGGAGTCATGGCTTTGGCATCAATCCAGCAATGCTGGATTGGGGCCTGGATCTGTGACCAGCATTGGTTACAGCCTACCTGCCTTCCAGTTCTTTTCTAATTCACAGAATTCACACACAAACTCTTTCACAATATCCAGGGGGTCCAGCCCAGCACTGTATTATCCATGGAGCTGGTGCTGGGCCATGGAACCCCCTGGATTAAAAAATGTGGCCATGCTGGATGGCCAAGGGGCAAGTTTTGCAATGATACTATGACTAGGAGCACGCTTTCACTTCACTTCACTTGGACAAAATCACTGCTGGATAACACATGTATTCAGCAGCTGCTGATTGACTATTTCATAATTATAATTCCTTCAAATTCTGATTTTTTGCCAATCAATGGCACAAATATAGCACTAATTATTCCCAGAATTTCAAGTCAAAATTCTAAGGTGGTGGGGTAGGTGTGGTTTCCTGTCAAAATATTGGAGGAACCCAAAAAACCTGAAGGGGGTTGGCACAAATTCTAATTTTTATGGCAATCAACAGCACAAATGTAGCACTAATTTTTCCCATAGTTTGAAGAAAAAATTCCAACAAATAGACTTGATGGCTTTTCTGTATGGGGGTTATTACTACTGACAATCATATTTTTGTTAATAACTTTTTCCAGGGAGCAGCACAAATTCTAATTTTTTGGAAATCAATGGCACAAATGTAGCACTAATTATTCCCAGAATTTCAAGTCAAAATTCCAAGGTTGTGGGGTAGGTGGGGTTTCCTGTCAAAATATGGGAGGGGCCCAAAACCCCTAAAGGGGTTTTCAAACATTCTAATTTTTACGGCACAAATTGCCACAAATGTAGCACTAATTATTCCCAAAATTTGGAGCCAAAATTCCAAGGTGGGTGTGCCAACTTCACGGACCTCTTTATGAAGCTAATTCAGAATGATAATGGGCCTATTTTTTTGGTTTCCCAATCAACTGTAGTTAACCGGACTACAGGTGTTACGTCCCCTCATGGTGCTTAGGCACTATGCGAGGGATCACGACCAGTACCCCTAGATCGAAAGTTTCGAGACCCCGCGCCGGGAATCAAACCCTGGACCGCCGAGCCTCAGTCAGTCGCTAAACCAACTGGGCTACGACGAGTCGTACAATGTTAACCACTTAATAAATAACTCAGAGAATTCGACCATCCTGGTAGAATGAAAACGAACAACTTCAAAATGCACTTTGCTTGGAATCTGATTTCATTTCCTCCTTCTTGATCCATAGCTCAATCAAATGCAAAACCCTACAATACGAATTTTAAGTTCGGGGAGCGACCCCTTCTTACTGTTTGATGCATGCACACGGTGCTTATTTTGTGATGCTCCTCGCGAGGGTGCCGTTAGGTCCCGGGCATCCGCAATTTGCTGCATGTTGTACCACGATCGTCTCCATGCCCAAAACAGCAAAAACAAATTTGTCGCAGGTAAAATCCTGTTCCTCGCAGGGAACCTGGGAACGTTCAGCAGGCCACCACTGGCCTCGGTAGGCCGGAATTTTAATCTCAAAATGTCCATGTCCAAATAGCTCCATGACCCGACTTGGCCAACGCGGAAATCGTGCGAACACAGTCTATACACTGGAGATTAGTCAAACTAACTTTTTTTTAATATCCCATCTGGCCCAGCATAATTCGGAGGTAGGAGTGACCCCGTGTTCATGGCGACAATCGCCGAACACGGGTCGGGTGACGGTGGCTCCCCTGGTGGCCAAAACGATGACCACCAGCCACTGGGGGCGCACCAAGAAAAAGGTCATCTGGAATATGTTGTTCTAATGGTTTCAAAGCCTGCTTATTCCAAGCTCTTCTCTAACAGAAATAACTACATGCAGGTATGTTCTCAACTGCGAAAGAAAACAACAGAGAAAGAAACATCGAATCAGAAAGCATGTACCAATACCTGTAACAGAGTTTATTATATACAAAATATAAGCGCAGTTAATAAAAATATGCATTATAAAATACTTAGATATGCAGGAAATTTTATCTTGAAAGTGACAAAACCGGATAACAAGACCATCCAAAAAAGTCACAGTACAAATGTATATAGCAATAACTCAAGAACTTGCATTTGAAGAGAAAAAAAGGCACGGAATTGTGTCAACAGGGTACAATTGTTTTGGTCCAAACCACCGAGAAAAACACTTTGAACATTTCAACCCCTACATAGTCCCCATTGGCATGTATGAAGTATTGGATAATAAGTTATGGAAGAGTTTGTTTTATCACGTACATCAAATCAAGGTCACCTCTACTCATTGAACCTGATCCTGGTCAATTGAAGCAGTTAAGGAATGAAATGGATCAAATGTCTGAATCTCACACAGACTCGCAAGTTGAAGAGCTAATAGGTTAGAGTTTCGTAAGAGTGATCAGGCTTTTGTGTAGACTATGCAAAGGGCGTTTACACCATCAATCACTTCCAAGTTTGGGTTCACGAAAATGTCATTTTGGTTGGGCCAAGCACGCCCATGCGATGAAGATTTTTCATACCTCTACTAAAATGACATTTCCATGGCGCAAAATGTGCAACAAAACTAATTTCTATACGTAGATATTATCAGTACAATGAAGGCACTTCATGTAACCAGAAAGCGAAACTACCAATGAACTAATCAAATGATAACGGCTAATAGATTTGAGTACATCAGATGATGCCGATTAACTAAATTGGAAGCTCAGACGATTATGAAATTGTGTAAGCGATCGTGGAATATATAACATGGGGCGAAAATCAATAAAGGTCAATTGTCTTCTACAAACCCAATTAAGAGAAGCTAGATTCTAAAGTCCAAAAATTGGGTGTTACGGGCAAGCGAATGACTCGCAAGCCAAACAGGATAAAAAAAATTCCCCTCTCCCAAAAGGAGCATCAAAGTTAATATCTTATCTTGAAAATTGGCACCAAATGTCAAATAGAAGCTGAAGGCTTGCATCACAAATGTTACTAGATTTGCAGAGAGGAAGAGAGCGACTTTGAAGGCGCTTCAAATATTTAATTAAAGCAATTACACAAATCCCACTTTCAAAATTGCTAAATGCATTTTAAGGCACTCCTTCAGCGACCACCACATGGTATGAGCAGTTAAAATGAACGCCAATTTAAAATCCAAATGATTCTGGTCAGGCATTTACTTCTGCAATTTCACAAACTTATCGGTCAAGACTTATCTACAATTTGGAGTAGTTTATATTTCACTTTCAGTGTAATTCGCTGAAAAAGACCTTCACTAAAAGTGAACAAATTTTTTTAACTTATCTACCACAAAAAAAATGGTATAGACTGTGATAATATCTGGGAAGCTTCCTGAACTGAAATTGAACACCATACGGGATCATTTAGAACCTGAAAAAAAATCCTCCGTAAAAATACACTAAAATTATTTTAGAATTTCGTTACCATTAAACACAAAGAAGCACGTAAAAAGTATATATATATATTTATATGAAAACGCAGAGGCATTTATTTGTGGTGCCACTTTATTGTGAGACTGCATCTGGCATCAGTGGTGAAGTCACAGAAATGGAAGAAAAAAACTTGTTCAGGAGAAAAAAACTATATATATGTATGTACACTGGCACAAAGAAACTAATGTCCCGCGCACAAATGCTGCCAGATACCAGATCCTCAACTCCCACCTGCAAAAACCACAAACAATGGTTCCCCCCCCCACACACGGAAAAAAAACCTGTTAAGGCACGTCAAATGAATCTTTGCATCGACAATATGGAAGCACTGAGACAAACTTGGTGCAAGTTGTCCGTAAGACAAAATCCTTCGCCAGATGAACACATTGATGACCCAAATTGAGGCCATCATGTGGTTCCAACAGGTGCACTAGTTTCGAAACACGTGGACTCTGAAACACTCCCGATGATAGTGGAACTCACTGGCGGTGGAGAGCAACAGTATGGGTATTTTTGGAACACTCCCCGACTCGTCAAAGAGAGGGGGACACGGCCTAGGAGGATGGTGGCTGTTGCTGATTGATGGTGGGGCAGGTAGAAAAAGTGCTTGTCGTGGTGGTGGTGGTGGTGTTGGTGGCGGCAGCTGCAGCGGTAAGGTATTCACGGTGGAGGTCGCTAAAGATGTCTATGAGGTTGTTGACGCCGGTCAGGTAGCCATCTTCGTGATTCCCCACCTCCCAACTCGAGTGGTGGTCGATGGCCGTGCCGCTCGGAGTTGGCTGCGTCTTGGCAAAATCTATCATCCAGACGCTGGCCTTGCGCCGATCGTGCACGAAGAGCAGAGAACTGCCAATCAGCTGTCGTGGGAATAGTGCAGAAGAATGCACAATGTTATGATCAATATTCATATCAATATCCAACGCTCATCTTACAACTTTTAACCAGTCGCAATGCAATTATTCAAATTAATTCAATGAAAGTAGATAGGAGCCAATGGTAGTATTCACTAAGATGGTGGAATTGCAGGACTACATTTTGAAACTTGGTAACGAAGATAGTTTAAACGTAAAATTTAACATATCTTCTCTTAAGATAAATTAAGAAAATGAAAATTTGCGAAACACAAAGACAAACGTAAGAACTCATACGGTAAAAAAAAACTTCCTTTTTGTATTTTTCAATTTTTTGGGTAATGACTAAAGTCGCGGATGAGTTCTTACGTTTGTTTTAGTGTTTCGCAAATTTTCGTTTTCTTAATTTATCTTAGAGAAAATATATAAAATTTTACGTTTAAACTATCTTCGTTGCCAAGTTTCCAATTTTAGTCCTGCAATTCCACCATCTTAGTGTATTCAAAATAAGTTTTGAAGAATTAGAAGGGGAAAAAAATGTGTTCAGGAAACTGGAAAAGTACTTTTTGAAAGCATTGCTTAAACCTAACTTCAATGTGCATAAACAGTTTAGGAAAACGTTAAGCAACAATCTACATTTCCAATGTTTGCAGATTGAACTTACCTCATGGTCATTAAAAAAGTCCGACTTGGTAAGGGTGTCCCTCAGATGTTGTAACCTTTGAAGATATTGTTCCTAATAAAAAAAAAACTATAATTTAGTCTCCCAGCATAACTCAATAATTTCGTGCTTAGTGGGAGTTGAGGATAAGATTTCATTTCGCGCTAGATGAGCCAGAATTTTCAAATATTTTGTTGAAAGAAAAGATACCGGAAGCATAATTTATTGGTATCGATATTTCCTTTATTTTATTATGTTATTACAATATATTGGGCGAGTATTCCGATTTTAATTTTAACTCAAAGCATCACAATCTTAATTTTCGCAGAAAACTTATTTTTGTATAAGCAAAGAGCATCACTTACCACAATGTTCTCGAATCCGTCCAGAAACGATCGAACAGTGTTGGTTACTTGCTCCCGGGTTCGCGTCATCTTGAAATCCTTGCTGGAAATGCCGCTGCCACGCTAACCCCAACAACGCACAGAACAAACGATTCAATTATTAGGGTCCTTTTTACAATTCCGGGGGAACATGATCAACCAAAAGAAATACAAGGTCTCCCAATCTATAAATGTCTGCCACGGTACTAGCCAAGCGACAACAATAAATGACTACAATTTACAGGCGCTTTGCCTTTTTCTTCGGCAAGATTTGTCTCTAGATGGCGTAATCCAACGAGCCAGTTCTCACTCACACCGGCTCGTTGCAACCAAGTCGCGCACTTGGGAACAGGGTGAGCATTTTGGTCTTTCTCAAAATCAAAATCAACTTCGGAGCAACTTCTGAGAAAATCAACTTCTCAACTGAAGATTTCTGAAAACCTAATTTTCGTCATTACCAAGTTGATGATCAAATTCTGGATTTGACCGTAAATTCGTAAAATGATTATCGTCTGCATCGATAATATCGAGCCACTTGATTATGTCGATTTTATGATCGATTCGGCGATTTTGGCTAATATCGAGATTTTGTGCGGCCCTTTTTAAAAGCGCTTTTGTATAAAAACCAACAATCTTGCAATAAATGCTAGATACCATGATGGGCGCGGCCATCTTGTGCAGTGCCAATTAGTGAAATACAAATAGAAATACAATTTTAATTCTATTTGCATAAATCTCATTGGCTGACTACGCACAGTCGCAGACTCCGTCGTTATCCGCCAAAAATAGTTCCAATTATTTGTAAATAAATGTAGTAGAATTGAGTTTTATGGGTTATGATTGAGTTTAGCGAGGTAAGTGAATGTCATTTTTTGGAAATATTAGTCCAATTGTATTTCACTGAAACAGCTGAATCATCATTGTGCCATTTTCCTGGGCGCAGTGATTCTAAAATTTGGGACTTTGAGACGACCATAAATCGAAGTTGATTCCTCAACTTGATATTTCAGTCAAATTCATGACGAAAATGCACTTTTACCTCAAAACCATCGATTGAGCGTAATTGTTGATTGTACGCATGCGCAGATGACATAATTTGATGTTGAGAATCAAATTTGAAAGACCAAAATGTGGCCCCAGGAACAAATACACCCAATGTCCTTTCTACGGGGAGTGGTTGTTGTGATTTGTAAATGTTCCAGAGTACGTTGAGACATACCGGTGTGTAAAACCCAACAATGAGTTGATTGCGGTCATCTAGTGATTGAAGAGACCTCGTACCTCTTTTAAAAAATAAGAAATGGTGTCTAAGAGAGCGATAGAAAAGTGTCGTTTATATTTACATTTCCTCCTCCACTCACTTTCATGCCTTCGATGCGGAAGCCGAGCGTGGCGGTGGACGAGATGGTCTCGCGCCACACCATGTACCGAGGCTTGGTCACGCCTTTCAGTCTGTTCTCTTCCTCGGTGGGGGCGCTCGGATCGACCTGCACCATCTTCTCGTACATGTCCTGCGTAAACACACCAAACAAAAATTAGTCATGCGAACCTAGCGGCTATTTCCTGATCCTTTGATTGCTGGAAAATAAACGAGCGCTGAACCTTGCAATCCTCGAAAACTCGACAAACAATGAAATTCATAAACCATCAGTAAATATCAAATATCCTTTGTACAGCAATTAAATAGCTCTGGACGAAAGAAACTTAGTGGTGTACTAGCACTTTAGGAAACTGAAAAATATTGAATTGGTTGCTGGGATTCGAACACAAGGCTTCTTCAAATCAGAAATAAAGACATCATGAGATCTTTTTTGGAGAATCGCTGGACGAGATTACGTATTTGCGAAATGATAAACAGCGTTTTTAGGATGTTGAGTAGATTCCTCTACAAATCAATCAAAAGAGACATCCTAATCCTAAAAAAAAGTTATGCTGACCCTGCGTAGTTTGGACTTCTCCTTGGCCTTCGCCAGCTCCTCCTCCAGGTAGGTGCGCACGCCGATCTTGCAGTCCATGACGCAGGGCTCCACAAAGTCCTTGAGCAGGTCCTGCAGCTGCAGGAACTGGTCGCCGTCTTCTCCGGCCGTGGTGGTGCCGGCGTAGTGCGGCACGAAGGCGCGCAGCGGGTCCTGCATGAGACGGAGCAGACAGCGCTCCTCCTTGGCGCACATCTTCTTGAGGATGGTGCCCTGACCGCCGGCCCGGAAGCTGCCCTGGTGGCCGGCCAGCTGCACCCACGGATACTTCTGCTTCTTGTAGGTCTGGACGAACGGCGACCAGTGGACCATATTGCGGACCTTCTTCCATCCCGAAGGCTGCATCCCGAAAAAGAGAAAGGAGGGGGGAAAATTAATGAGAAGTTAATTTTTATTTCAATTCACATGATGCAGTGTCAAAAGAAAAATACCTAGCCAACTAGAAACAGTATTTAAAAAGGATAAAACCTAATTGATAAGACAATCATAAAATATAATCGATTACAAATATTAAAATATAATTCATATCGCGTAGTAGTTCTCCAACGAACTGAACTCCCGATAGATCGAAATTGGGTCTCCCAATTTCTTTTGTCAAGCCAAATGACTGAAGGCCAAGCCTGAAGTCAGTGGTAAAAATAAACATTCAACGGATTCTTTAACAACATCCTAGATAAATACCGGTGCGGCCCTTCTCCAGATAACCCCTTGTAACCCCATTGTCAACACTGCATGGTTGACATTGGATTAAGGGAATGAAAATCAAACAGCCGGAGTGCGGCTACTTCAGTGGAACCCGAACCAAGGACAATCAAACAAAAAACTACTACTTATCAGTACAGGTGCACACGTAAGTCACGTCAAACTGTCTGTTAAGTGTAAAATTATTCAGTTTCAAAAACACCCCTGTCACAATGACTAAGCATGCACGCTTGGAGAGTTCGGACATAGGAAAAAAAATTGCTCTCTGGACAAAAAATTCTGGGAGTTATCTTTTTGGCAAAGTCCCCAATAAAGACAAGTTCACAAAAATTTAACTTATATTTAGACATACACGTAATTGATGAAGTAAAAGAGGGTGAAACCAAGATGGCGACAAGAACAGCAAAATTGCTTTATGGATTGAATACCGATGATACGCCACTAAAAGATCCCCTTTACCGAAATTGCATGACCTCAATTTAACATGGTTTTCAATGTCAGATAGCCGTTTTTCAAAAAATTGTATTTCCTCGCTTGTTTGTACAATAATTGTGAATACAATTTATTTGAATAAACGAAAGACCAATCTCCTTTTTACAATGAAATATTTTGTCCCACATTGTCCCATGATTTTACAATAAATTGCAAGAAACATTAGTTCCCATTTAGTTGACACACACAACTAATTAGCATGCACACTTTTAAAACTCAAAATTACAATGTTTGTGTCGATTGAATTAAAAAATTAAAATGAGAAATGCTTTATTTTGTTAACCAACATAACGATGTCATGTTCAGCTTCAATAATTCTAGGATTCCGAGTTAAGTTATAGGATACGAAAACCGATGCTACGCCACGAAGTTCCCCCTTAGATAAAATAAAATGTGTTTCTCCCGTAGGATTACAATGGAAACAGACTTTCGGGAAAAATTCACAGCTCAGCTTTAACTTCTCCAAAAATTGTCAGACCTAATTAACTAGAGAAAAGATGAAAATACATTTTAAAAAATTTTCCCCAATTGCTCGCACTTAGAATATCTATGGCACCAAAAAATAGATACCAAAACTTTTTATTAGTGCTGCCGCGTGACTTTTTTTGCCAGATCTAGTTTCAAAGGGTCTTCTATTTATAATTTATCAATAATTTAGTAAATGTTGTTTTAATTCTCAACTAATTCGAGTTTTAAATTGTCAATTGTTAAATTCACTTAATTTATATTCTAATGGCACGGAAACTCTTCATTTCGTCTGGCATCATTACGTGTGACGTTCTCGAAAGACGTTGTCGGTGTCAATTGTAATGGTAAAAGTGCAACTTTTTATTGTCCGGAACCAGTGTATGCAAGCGTTGACAAGGCAAGAAAGTACTTGACTGAATAGAGCAAAGCAATCTAACTCTACGAGAGCAAACTAGCGAGAGAAAGAGCAAGACAACTAGCTTGCTCGTGTGTTGGGGTCAGCCAGTGCCCCTGACCTGGGTCAACCGGCTCAGCGCCAGAGTCTATAGACCCTCGTGGTGACCCTGGCGCACCCAGTGCTCAGTGGCTCCTAAATTCAGGGAGACCATCGAGCACCCGGAGCAAGGTGGCGACTCCTCAGAGGTGCAATTCTTCCAACAGTAAGCATGGAAAAACGCCACCTCCTTAATCTTATGTTCAAGTAGTGTTCGTCGCTTACTGTCTTAGTAGACCAGTTTGATGTTACAATTTCTCTGCAAGAATACTCCGTAAATCACCAGAGTTTGTACGATTGTCTACGGTTTTATTGTCCTCCCTCACCTCACTCGAGATTATTTCGGTTTAAGGTAACTGTCACATTTATTATTTGCAACCCATCCTCAACGAACAGTTGCCGGCAAAATTCCCAGCCCGATTGCCAAGGCTCTCTTCGACAATTGAGCAAATACGCGTTTCCAAAAAATAAAACTCCCGTCCCCAAATATTGACAGATCTTTTCAGAGCTCGTAAATTGTACGCAATAAAAGTTTTTCGTGGGACTTAACCCAGCAGGCCTGGGTTTCTCAGCACCGAGTGTGTAACACAGTACGTGTGACCAAATCCCCACAACCGATCCCCTTTTTATTGTATCCAATCGCAATCTCACAGCTGCGCAAATAAACGTAGAAGCGACAAAAAAACCGCTACCAACGCCACCACCGGCTATCTTAAGTACTAAATTGGATAAATATATGTTATTACTCAAGAAGATTATCTTAAATCAGTTTGTGTTTAAACCATTCGCATTTCAATCAATCAGCGGTAGGCCTACCCGTTTTTCTTCAGACTCTGATCTCGGGAGCGTTTCTGTGTTGGCGGACGCGGCTCTAGTCCCAGTGACCTCTGACCTGCCGGCCTCCTGCAGCACTGCCCCCAGACGCTCCTCCTCCATTGGGATTAGTCAGAAGTGCTGACGAGCGCGCTCAACCGCAGAACAGACAGCAGCCATAAATAACCATTGCTAAGCCACAGTGTCAATCAAATTAATAAATTGAAACTTTATTAGCGGACGGCAAATTTGGTTGTTGGAGGTCAACTAACTGGACCAAGATCTGATTTTTGATAGCAACGCGATTGCAGCTCTGGTACAGGGTGAGAGCAAAATTATCAGGCCACGATATCAGTCTTTTCTTTTTCTGTATTGTCCTAACCAAATAAAACTACAGTACCTTTTGGAAAACTTTGAGACATCAAAATAACCTGTTGTTTGTAAACATCAAAATAAAGGAAATTCACCAGACCCTAAAAACTAAAAATATTTAGGAAATCTCCAACCAGAAATTAATTTGACGAACGCCAAGTCAAGATTTTCATCCAAATTTCCATTGAGTTCCCAAACTTGGAGCACCACTGTGCTAATCGAGGTTTCTTCCCGATCCACCCCCGATCCCAAATTATTGGCAAGACCTATTGGTTGGTTGGAAGGGGAGGAGTGAAAATTTCGTTATCTAATCTCCGGCATTGCGTGTACATGTACTCGTACATTAAAAAAACATACGAGTGTCAAGGCGACAGACATGTAGAAAATTTTGACTGCCAATTTCCTACAATTGCTACACGCTTTAGACGAACTTGGATGTCTCTGCAGTCTGTCAATAAATAAAAAACCGCCCTGGACAACTGTCAAACAAATCACCCCAAGCCCGTTTTACGAGCGTATTCTATTTTCATTCACTGCAGTTGGATTGTTTAGTGTTCCAGTGGTCAACACTGGAAAATCTGCAACGTCACTTGTGTCAGACCCAAACAAAATGGCATCTCCAGAACAGTTTAAGTTCCAAGAACACGCCATGGGCGACAATTCAAAATGTAATTTTCTTAATTTTAAAATGGTCTAATAAATTCTAGACACACAGACTTAACATTTTCAGACTAACTTCGTAACTTGCAAACAAGACAAAATAAAAACACAGCTAAGTCTTCTCTCAAAAAGTCTCCCTGGTCAAATAGCCTCGTCTAAAAAATTGCGAACCGACCAACAGCTCAACAGCACACGTCAAGGACGCCTGAGGACTGGCCATTGGTCAATTCCATTTGACCATGGAATAATCTCGCACCTGTTGGCAGGACTCGCTCATCAGGGATGTTTATTTTAATTCAGCCCGTAATTTAAGAACACACACGCCCTTCGAGGAGACAATTACCAGAGCTAACAGATCCACTGTAACCCCCCAATCAAAGCGATTTTTATTTGGCAATTGATTGCCAACAGGATGTGCTGGTACATTTCAAGTACACCGGAAGCACATTTTGGTTAAGGAAATTTGCAACAACAATGGCGATTTCATTTGTGGACCACATGAAATCGGACGAGGAGTTTCCGCCACTTACGACCAGCAACTTGACCAGCGGAATGTTGACGACGGTGATGCCCCCATCATCAAACATGACGACGTCGGGGGTCGTCAAGTTCTTCGCCATACTCTGAGTCTGCGGCGTCGCCAACGTCAAACAGGTCAAACCGTAGTAGATGAATGGTCGGGCGACCGGACATTCGACAGGGACGGACGTCGATGGTGGTGGAGTGGTCAAAACTCTACTACTGTGCTTCGGACACGCACCGGACACTCAATAAACGATGAAACAAAAAAAAGATACTCGCGCTTCAAAACAAAATAAAAATTTTGAAAATCGCGGATTGCAGCGAGTAAACTAAAAGATTTAAAATTAGCCGGAAAAACTGGCAACGTTGTAACCGTAAAAAGAAATAAAAACTGCGGCACCGATCCGGGGAGAGCTTGATGAGAGAATGAGCCTGAATCGGCGCGATGAGGCTGACCTTTCGACCTCGGTGACCCCCTTCAACGCAAAATGACGAGAAGGTGTGTTGGTCATGAGGTTACGTCACCGGCCAATCGGAATCTCGCAATCTGATATAAAAAAAATTAGAACGGTCCAATTGATAGTTTAAGGGTGGTCTCGCTTGTGCGTGACAAATATTGGCGCCCTCTGGTGGCGCCAAAAGATCAATCGTTCGCCTTTTTTTGGAAAATTAAATTTACTATCGTTCAAGCTCTTCGCGGCAAATAGCATCGACTTTCTCAAAGGAATTGTGACGTTTTTGCTCTGGAACAAATATAAAAAATTACCTGTAACAATTCTGCGTATGGTTAAATAGGAATTGTTTATTTTGGAGCGGCTAAGGTGTTCTTAATTTTCGAAGAATTATAGAAAATCGATGATGAAATTGCTTTACGTCTAATATTAAGGGTTGCAGTACATTTCCAAAAAGTGTTAATTTGATTGTGCTTGAAGTGTCAGAATTTATTTTTGAGATATTGTTTTAAAAAATAATACAGAAACGCTTGTAACACCTGAATCACTAATGTAAAAGGTTAATTTCTTAAAGAGTTAATCCATCTTTTTATATCCCCTAGAAACAATTCAATTTGATTGTAATTACCTTCCAATTACAATTCAATATTAATATCAATTGATCGGTTGTTGCTTTTCGGCTAATCCAACCCTGACACGTCTCCAGCCCAATGTACGCCACCTAGTTGTAGAGCGCAGCGCCCATCGTTATCACGTTTTCACAATATTTTCTAATTAGCATTATCGATCAGTTCGCAGTTTTTGCACCAAGGAAATGTCATTTTGATTGGCGCACGACACGCAAAGCGTTTAAGTTGTATATTTTAAACTCACACGGGTGTTTAGATTCAAAACAAAATGGAATTTCCATGGAGTAAATCTCGAAATCAGGCCTAGTGTGAATGGGGTAATGAGGTAATCGGGTCGTGGTGTCCAAGATTTATTTGTTACAATTAAATTACAATTAAAAATTAATTGTTTAAATTTAATTTTTTTGACATTTTGTAATTACGTGTACGCGATAACAAACGATAAACACACGATATTCCGAATGTCGTTTACATTTTAGACATTTTAAAAATACTAATTTTCACGTGCTATTTTATGTAAAATGCGTCATGCAGCCTCAACTTTTTTTTATACTTAAAAATTTGGATTTTCAATCGTTTGACGTTTATTATGTTAAATTGAAAAAGAATCATTTTTTAAAATATTTATTTGATTATTTTATGGCTTTTAATATTGTTGGTGTATCTTATTATTATTTTGAAAATATTATTCCGATAATAGTATGTGGTATGGTGTGCTTGGTTGGCACTGTTATCTGGTTTGCTTGGTTGTCTCGTGAAATCGACGACGTCATGCTTTTGATGTGAAGACGCCATTTTTTAAGTTTGAAGCGAAAGGGAGATTATCCAAAATTTGGTAACGCTTTTTTTATTATGTTTTATTTAAAATATATATATGAAAAGTGAATCTAGCGAATTATGGTGGTGTTCTAACGGTATGTTGATTTTTTTTAATTTTCTTTGATCGGTTCGAGAGTTAGTCTCCGGACACGAAAATCAAAATCTCTGTTATCCTTTAGACAGGTTCACCCTAGTCTAACATCATCGTGCGACTGCCATCGGCGAAAGTTGTTCGAATTTGCGCCCGCCCACCAACACACACACACACACACACACACACACACAGAGAACCTTTAGCGAGTCCCAACGCAACCATTGTGCACCCGAAGCCAATAACAGCGATCGGAAATAAAATTTCACTCTCGCTCTCCCTCTAGCGGCTTAACCTACTGACACAGAAATGAGCGAGAAGCGAAGAAAAATAAAAAACCAGCCGAGCGTGCAGAATAACATTGCATAATCGTGTGGAAGAAGTATTTGAAAGTTGTTCCCCAATCACTTTTTCTTCACCGATCAAAGACAATATGGCGGCTGCCCGTTACGTCACAGGAGACTTGAGACCGAAGAAATGCAACCTACGTCTGCCATCTGCCTATAAATGGAACTGGTGGTGGCGCCACCTACATAAAATATCTCCAAATTCTTAAAACTGATCGGCAACTGATGTCAAGCCATCAATGTACATGTGCAGTAAGTAGTACAAAACACGGCTCTTACAGCTTGGACATTATGGGCTAAAAAATTGTACCCGAAACTTCCTGTTGAAGGTAGCGACCTCTGGTGAACGTGTAATGGTAGAATGGCGGCTGGTCACGTGACTAGCTCAAGGAATCACATTGTTTTGTTTCATCATGCATAGTAAATGGGCTACGGGCTGATCATGGTTGTGGGTTCAAGCTCTACATTGATTTAAAGGATTTAACGATAGTTTTGTGAACATTTTGTTTTACTTGGCGATCAACTGGACTTAAAAAACACATTTTGACGATCCAAATATTTGATAAAAATATAAAGCATTATTTTCATTCCAAAATGTTATAGATTTCCTCCTGTATTTGCTAATTCATTCCGAATGTTTCTGAGAGAAACTATTTTTTTTGCCCAGCAGAGAATTTCCGAGAATGTAACAACTTGGCAGCATTGACACTTTCGGATTCGGTCACATTGGATATATTTGAGCGCTCTCTAGTGGGGGGACGGTGCAATAAATTTTGTGTTAGTGATGTGTCAAGATGTCGGTGCCAATGGGGGCCACCATTTTGAAAACACTAGCGCAACTAACGATTTAGCACAACATTCGCCATAGCAGTTTCCAGGCTTTATAATTTGGCTTTGGTACACAAAACCTTACGCCAGAGCACAATGCAATATCTCCAGAGGGGTTCCATTTCGGTGAATAATAATAATAAAAACTTGTTACGAAAGATGGAGGCGACCCTGACAGGGTCTGGCGTGAACCAAACACTCCATTACAGTGGACCTTGATCAATTGGTGGCGGATACCCACGAAAATTGAGCGCCCATTTCAGTTTCCCCTCACTGTCTGGTCACAGGTGTTCGTCACACCCCGATTTTCCCGAACGAGAACTGGGTCAGTGCCTACATCTGGTGACGTCAACCACTGTACAGGTTTCATTTTGCCAGGAAAGGCTAGCGTCTAGATATTGGTTTGGCTTTGGACATTACAACACTCAAAATAAATGTACAATGGCAGCCTCACTGCTGTTACAACAAAAAACCGGAAACGTCCATTAAAATGTGTCATACTCTACGACCATTCAGTCGCATAGCGCTCATTGCCGTGCCACGATCACGAGTTCGATTCCCAAATTCCCTCGTTCTGCTCTGATCCCGGAATGAAGAATCGATTAGGGGCACAAACTCTCCTTAAAATAAAATCAATATTAAATACAGGAGTTTCAGTAAGTAACACTCGCTTGAATATTCGAAATGTCGTGACGTCACGTCACGACATTGATGATGACCACATCGGGTTTGAGACACAAGAGGAAAACATATTAAAAGGGGTCGGCCACCTATCAACAACTTAACAACACAACAACGCAGACGGGTAATTTCTTTTTTAGGTCGACAAATTCAAGGAATGACAAACAAGATTTCAAAGATGACGCATTTGAAGCACCTGCAGCTTGCACTATGAACAACAGGCAATTCTGTTTCTTTTTCACGATGTCCTGTGTCCTGGGTTACGACTGGTTGACGACTCTTAAAATCACTATTATTTTCCTTTTATAATTATTTTTCTTTTATCTTTCTGTTGATAGGTTTTAATTTCAGAAAGTTTAAGTTTAGTAAAACGACGAACAGAGTGACGCACTCCAACTATGCATGGGATATTACTACTATTAATTCGGCAGGTGTTTTTTAACGTTTCAATTCAAAACATACGGCTGAAATATTAGTATAATATTATTATTGTAGCTCGCCACTCTTGTTCAGTCTTTTTCGTTCGGCGCTGACCCGATATAACAACCCATATCGTTTATAAATAAAACAGAGATTTTGATTTTCTTGTCCGGAGACTAACTCTCGAACGGATCAATGAAAATTTAAAAAAAAAATCAACATACCTTTAGTACACCACCATAATTCGCTACAGACGGAATTTCAGATCTCTATTTTCAATAAAACATAATAAAATAACCCTTACCAAATTTTGGATAATCTCCTTTTCTCGCTTCAAACTTGAAAAATGGCGTCGTCGATTTCACGAGACAACCAAGCAAACCAGATAACAGTTCCAACCAAGCACACCATACCACATACTATTACCGGAATAATGTTTTCAATATAAAAATAAAATAAAATAACAATAGTAAAAAACATAAAATAATCAAATAGATATTTTAAAAATGACTATTTTTTCAATTGAACATAACAATTGACAAGCGATTGAAAATCTTAAATTTTAAATATAAAAAAAAGTTGAGGCGCCACTTCATTTGGCACGTGAAAATTCGAATTTTTCAAAATGTGAACGAAAATTGGAATATCGTGCGATATCGTGTAAACGTAAAATAGCCGGTAAATTTAAACAATTAATTTTTTTCATTGGTGGTTACTGTAACCCTGGCAAAGCAGGGGAACCTCCTAGTCGTTTATAAACTTCAAGACGTCATAGAAATTCACAAATAAGTTTGCTAGTTCAAATCATTATTTTTGGGTTCGATTTTATTTTGCAGTGAAGACAGCAAACCGCGCACCCTGTACATGTCCGTGAAATTCAGTCCACAATTAGAAATTTGATTTGCTGCGAAGGAGCGGAAACGCCAGGGCACACACACTTCTGCAATTTCCGCCCCCTGCAATTATTTTTCTTCTCCTCCTCCTCCTAGTAGTTATTTATTTTAATAATAATTATACGATTTCGTGCGCACGTATTTCCGGTTTGGCCGCTTTCCAGAAATTTGCAAGACAAAACAAATTATAAATCCTACTTTTAAGAAAAGCGTATTTGAATCGATGACTGAATCGACCTGCGCTGTGCCGTGAGCTTCACGTCTTTATCACTCGGTGGCGCTCAATTCACATGGGGACATGCTCAATGCCCCCATAACTCAAGTGAAAGAAACACTACAGAGGTTACACAGCTCACCCTAACTTTGGGTAAACGCAACGGCTGCGCCACCTGTTGACGACACCAGGTTGTGGTGGTTACCTGTAGCTTCCAACAGCATTAACATTGAAATGATTTCCAACCAGTTAAATAATAAATAACTGGTTGAAAAGATGTCCAATGGTAAAGGACATTTAATCTGTCAGGTACAGGAGAAATACAAAAACAAAAACGCAGTAATGGATATTTGAAAATAGTTTCTCGTTGACCAACGCTACACTCCGTCATAGTCACCGAAAATTTGAAAACATTAAGTTTGAAAAAATTTTGAAAGCATTAACATTGTCAAATTCAAAGTGCTTTCGGGGGAATGGATGGTGGGGGAGGTGGAGAGAGGTGTAGGCCTCCCAAGAAATCGTAATGAACAGCCGCCAGGTAAACATTACGACGGTGAGACGAGGTCAAGGTGAGTAGATATTGAAAATTGGTGAGAGGGCGGATGATTTCTGTTACGATAGTGGCTGAACCCGGTGGATTAAGGTCAACTCGATTGAACTCAATTGTGCGGGTATAACCACCACAAGGCAGACCACATGGAAAACACCCTCGGTCTGATATAGTTTAGACAAGATTCAACTTTGTTCGGTTGTTTTTTAAATTTTTATTTTAATTCACAAATGATTTGAATCGTGACGGGACAACTTTTTAAAAAATCATGATTAGTCAGAAATTTCATTTTGGTGAATGATTTGTCTTCAATCTCAGTCATCAGTTTGAAATTACTGAGTCATTAACTTGAGCGTCGTAACTTGCCCGTTCAATAAACGGGTTCACGTCCTACAATAACTATAGATAACAAAAAATAGAGATAGCTCGAAATTTGAAATAAATCTGTTATAAACATGAAATCTGGTTCACATTGAGATTTCAGTTTCGGAAATCGATCTCAGAAATTGACAATCGTAGCTTGAAGTTAAGAGAAGCAATCATTTATCGATCTTCCATGTCACTCAAGGTCAAAATATACATACATCCTTCTCAGATCTAGGGTTTAGTTCCCTGGACTTCGGTGTGGTGATTTTTCAAAAATCTATAATTTGATGGACCGACTTTCAATTTTTTAGATTCTGAAGCTTCACCGGAATAACGATTCAAAAACTTCCTCACAAATGACCGCTTTGCCAAACTGGTCACTTAGGCACAACACCACGAATTTCCAAATTGACATTTCTTTCTCGCATTCAAATATATAACTAATTTCAACCTAAACATATTTAAAAATGACACAAATACATAATAACAAGAAGGGTGCCCGGCTTTGCCTGGGTTTACAGTAACCACCAATGACATAAAAGTTAATTGTTTAATTTACCGGCTACTTTACATTTACACGATAACACGCAATAAAAATTTTCACGTGCTCTGTAATAACGTCATGCAGTGGTGCCTCAACATGTTTTTTTTTATACTTAAAAATTTGGATTTTCAATCGTTTGATATCGTTTAAATTGAAAAAGAATCATTTTTAAAATATCTATTTGATTATTTTATGTTTTTTAATATTGTTATTTTATTTTATT
>JAQGBY010003532.1:0-18991 GCA_034698785.1 Mycogona germanica | reverse complement strand
ATTGTCTTAAATTATAGGGAAACGAGATATATTAATACGACAAATTGTCTTAAAAATGAGAGAATTGTAATTTGAGATATTTTATTTCTCTTAATTTTTCCACATCTCCAAAGACAATAAATGTCTTAAAAATACGACATTTTTTTAAGTGTGTAGGTAACAATCGGACTGACTTTAATTTGGAAAAACATTTTTTTAAAGCGTGGACTGAATTCACAGAAACCGTCTGCAAATTCCAACGACTGGGCTCTCAATTTTATTTTTGTTGCAAAAAAAAAATAATAACCCGTGAGAAAAAATTCTGGGACAGAACTATATGATTTTTTTATCTATTTTAATTTGTTTCAAATTTAAAATTCAATCGGAAGCAGGCGCAGTCTATGGGGTCTGCGTACAAAACGAATGCGACAGCTCAAAAGTCGTTTGATCCTCCACATTCCTAGCTTCGCCACACGATCAACAGAGAGCGCTGCTGTACACATCCACACACTGTACATACTTTCGCTCAATCCCTCTTCTTCTCAGGCACACAGGCAGAGAGTTCGTTGCCCTCTCCAGTGCAAACGTTTCCCGGGGCTCGCCTGGTGTACATGTACCCTCTACCTTGGCGAGAGCACTAACGGTATACACGTGTATACAGAGCGACGCGCATAGGAACCAGCTAATGCAACAGGTGACGAGGAACTTCCCTCTTCCACCCCCAACCCCCACCCCCCACAATGCCAAGCCCTCCTGCCAACATGCAACGATGGCCATCGACTCCCCCTCTCCTCCTTCCCTTTTCCCTTATTCTCTGCGCCCCGCGACTCCATTCTATTTGGAAAAAGCTTTCACGTATTCTTATTTTTTCTTTCTTTCTTTTTTGCTCTCTTCTATTTTTCTTTTTCTTGCTGGTCAGCCGACCGAACAGTCTTCATATACAATTTCACGATTTTTCAGAGGTAACGCATGTTGGAGACAGATAGGAGGTACATGTACACACTTCCCCTCCGAAGACCACGTTCGCTGTCCCCGAGGATCTGTCATTTCTACGGTCAGACAGCATCAATGTCCACGAATAGAAAAGGGATCAAGAATTAACCCGAAAAAAAAAACATTTGGATATTATCATGGAATGTGGATTCAAATATTGCAAAATATGTATTTTTGTAACTGCAAAAACAATGAATGCGACAGGGGAACAACATATCGGGAAAAAGCCCCTCACAAAAAAATAAACCTATTTGTCAGCTAGTCATGGAAGATCTTGCACGAACCTGTTTCCAATATATTGATTTCGAAATAGGCGAAATTGTCAAAATCGAATAATGACGCCAAATGTACTCATTTTATCAAATTAGCTTGTTCCTCAAACGCGTCCTGACAGATTAAAGTGCATTTTCTATTGGACTTTATTTGGTTATTCACTAAGATGGTGGAAATTCAGGACTACAATTTGAAACTCGGCAACGAAAATAGTTCAAACGTAAAATTTAACATATCTTCTCGAAGATAAATTAAGAAAATGAAAATTTGTGAAACACAAAGACAAACGTAAGAACTCATCCGCGACTTTCGTCATTACCCAATAAATTGAAAGAAAAATACAATAAGGAAGTTTTTTGCCGTATCTCTGGCTAACAATTCTGGTTAACAATATAATACAACAATTATAATATTATTGCAGAGTTTCAAATTGTAGTCCTGCAATTCCACCATCTTAGTGAATACTACCATCGGCTCCTCGCTACTTTCTTTGAATTATTTGGTTATGTTTAATGACATCTTAAGACAACTTCTCAGTACATGTTAACTAGGTTCTACATCTGTCTTGACGTGCTAATGCACCTTCTTCATTCAAAAGCGAAACTGATATTGATTCCGGATTTTCGAAAACCAAGGCATGAGTATCACAGATTGCGAGAAGCGCTACCGAAGTATTCTTTCATGAAAATGTCGGTGGGCTGAGGCGGATATATCACTAGCTGTGCTTTACCCCCACTTTCCATCCCCCCACCCACCCTTCATTGTTCCCATTCCCCCCCCCCCAAGCCCGACATAATACAATTCGAAAAACGAAGGGAAAATATAACTAAAAGATAAAGGTGCCCATATGTTTGGTGTAGGGGGATTGTGAAGAGAGGGGTTGGGTCAAAATTGGAGGCTGTACAGGTAAACTATAAAAGCGAGGGTGGTTGCAGGGCAGGTACGAGTGTTATGTAACAGTACTGTCTGGCCGAACAATCCCCCTAACTTCATCCCCCTTCGTCTCTCCTAGGCTATCCCCGGTCATATCCCATTGGCATCGTTCCCTCCCTCAACCCCATCCCGATATAGAAATGTAACGGGACACAATCGGACATTGTGTAACAGAGCGGACCACCAATTTGACGACTGGGAACATTCGAAGCAGTGTGGTTCGGATTAATTGTGGTGAAATATAAATTTGAATATTTTTTATACCCCTTTTTTTGAAAACGGCGATGACTGGACGTCACGATCAGACGGATGGACAGCTGTAGTTTGGACCTGTCTGGAAGTGGAGTCCATTGTCAAATGGAACTCTTTTGTTGGATGCGAACGTGACTAATCTTAACATTTTTTTTATGGCGGATATTTCAACATCTTGATTTGGTTGGGGTTCACCACATAAGAGGACTTATTTTTTTTTCTTGGAATCCATTTAGAATAAAGTGAAAGTATCGCCCATAAGGAGTCGCCAAAAACGTTGACTTTGATGGCGAAACTGAGAGTGTGAAATCACCATGATTTACAGTGACCGTGATCAATTTACAGGTAACATTCTCCCGCTTTTCAAAGGTAAAAATAATTTAAAAAAATATATTATACCCATTAAAACACTCATGGAATATGTAATGCCAAACCCACTGTCTTGGAACCACTCGACCAAGAAATTATTAAAATTATCATGTAAGCAATTTTTCCAGAAATATCAATGACAAGGATGCGAGTATTCTAGTATTATTAATTGACAAATATAATTAAAGATTTTGGCGACAAAATATTCGATTCAAAAGATTCTTGTACAAACCAAACTGCTCGATAAGATTCCGCCAAGCATTATTAACGGTTTATTTTTTTACTAGGACAAACCAATAATCTTGATAACATGATACCCCCAAGCGAAAAATATCTTAAAAATTAAGACGTTACGATTTAAAGTGAATTGTCAGTTTCTCAAACAGTCTTGATATGAGATCTATATTTAAATCGTGCATTGTTGTATGGACTGCCTGAAAGTCTTTACATGGAGTAATAATCCAATTGAAAATTTGGGTTAAGACGTTCTCTAGCCACCAACCCACGATTCGGCCCAGACAAAACGACTAACGCACCCCATTTCCGTGTCTGACCAGGGGGGGAGTTCACCTGATCCATCCCGAGACAGTGCTCCTATCTGAAGAAGGTGCAGTCTATTCTACAGCAAATGTTATCTCTCTCACCAGATTTCAAACCGGACACAACTAAAAACAGACTCTCAATGCACACACGATATATGGTCTACAATTTCCCATTATTATTTTCAACCTTTACTTTTTTAACCCCCATTCAAATTCTTATCCCCCCCCCCCCCCCCCAATACGGCACGGGCTCGTTCTATATGGTGGGGTTGCTTATCCCTCCTCCCCCTCGCAATAATCAAATACACTTTTTTTGTAAGATATGCGCCTTTATCTCCTTAGATTTCGAGTTTTCCCTTACCCCATTCCCCCTTACGGCCAACTCAAACATGCTCTAGCTTCCCTGCCTTCTTCCATGTATTCTCCCTGTATTCTTCACTTTCACGTCATATTATATCGAAATCTTTATTTCCCTTCTATCCGTCTTACCCTCCCCCCACCCTCGAACCACGTCTATCAACTTTCTCTGACGGGCCGGGCAAACCCACCCCCAAACATCCATCCTTTTTCAGCTATGTTAAACACCCGTTACTACTGGACTCCCCCTCCCCCCTTCTTCGCCAGCACCACCGCCTGTTTTCTGCTACCTTAAATATACCAGTTCTCTGGAAATAATGAGTTCCTGGTTCGCACAGCTAAAATATGCAAGCCTTCTTTTTCTGAAGACGCTGCCGGCAGATTTTGATGTCTTGGCCCCACCCCACCCGTATCGAACACCTCTTCTCATCTCCCCTCCACTCCAGCCGATCATACAGGTGGAGTTCCGTTTTTAAAATATCGCAATATCTTCATGGATGAATACTGATATGGATAACAGGTAGGTGCTGAATGCCGTTTTTAGTGATATCAAGATCCATTCAGTTTGGTTTATGAACCAAAAGCCACATTTTTATTACTTGTTTTCAGGTGCTCAAAAATGCCAAACACCCATCATATTTTATAGTTTCAAGACTCATAATATAAATTTCCTATACAAATAATAGTGTGCCCCCCTCACATAGTACCAAGAGGGAATCAGAAACTCCTGTTGTGATATACACTTCAGTGAATTAAAAAAAAATATATATTTAGCAACGATAAACTATTACATTATCATAACGTGATAAAGGACATAATGCGTTTTATTGTAAATTTTAAAAAAATATGAACCGAAAGCCTCAAGTGCTGGAGAATTTCTAATTTTTTTCAGATGATTTCAATTGGTTACTTTGAAAACTTATGTGCTACATTATTTATCATTATGGAACATTTTTTGATAATTAAGTTGGAATTTTCATTTTTCTAATTACTGTGTACTGTGTAAAAACTAAGCTTCACGATATCGAACGCTTTGCGAAAATCTTAAATGTTTTTGCAAGTCATTAGTTGTTGGAGCTTGACTAGTCTGGAGTTTTATCAAATGCTTTGACGAGGATTGAGACTTTCTAAGTGACATATGAAAAGTACAGGAGCACGCCGAGATGAGTATCAAAATAATGACAATAAAAATAGATTATTTAAATGCCTGATGTACTTCATCAGATTCAGCAATTACTCAATTTAAATGAGTGAGACAATGTAATTCAAAAGTTACAGTTACAGGAACTGCAACTGATGAATTACAATGTCTCACTATCACATTTAACTAAACTCTTGTTTGTTATCATTATTTCTAAGGGAAGGTTGCTAATCCTGGAATCCACGCGATGAAAGCAATTTCATTAAGTTTTCGATAAAATAATCTTGAACCAAAAAAACTTCAGCCATCTTAAATTCTGGCGTCCAATAACAGCAGAAAATTCAAATCAGAATTTTGATCAGTTTCAGGTCGATCTGGTCGTTGATCGTACCTTGCATCCTTCACACGATGTGACTCCATAGTGATATCCCGAAGCCTTGTCTCCGCAAACCTTACACGGCACGAACGCCTTGGTCGGTGTGCTGCTATTTGAATCTGCCGCCGCGAAACTTTGATCTGCAAAACAAGAAAAAACAATCGATTAATTTTGGAGACTACACTGTACTTCTATTTATCAATAACGATTTTTTCTAACTACACAAAATCTAATATATTATGGCGGCTCCATCCTGAATGGATTCCAAATGGGAGCCCTGTGTCACCACCACTAGGCCACCTTTGCCACATTGATGATCACATTCACTAATGATCACACACACACCTAGGCTGTACATAATTTTCCAGTTGCATGTTTCCGCCTCAGATGTGAAACAAAATCAATTCCGGTTTTAGAAGTTGCCTCACATTTTTTGGAAAGTGTTATTAATTATCCATTGTGTTTAAATCTTGTTTCAATCAGAAGTCATTTGAACGAGACTGGCGTCAATGATGCACTTTTTGCAATGTATCAATAATCATCAAAATGATACACCAATGGATCCTAATTGAAAGCCAGACATGTTTATGTACGTGAGTGGCGGCTTCAATGTCTGACATTATAAACGTAGCACAGGTCTCATTCATCAAAAAGTACAGTATTTGCTGCAGGTGCGCACGTAAATACCGTGGCGAGCGGTGCAATTAAGTCCGTGAGTGCCGATTACTTCCGTATATCGAGAAACAATGGCAAACCAGTTGAGGGGCTAAAAAAAAGTCTGTATTTGCATGAGCGGTGGCCAACCTGGAGCACTCGGCGGGCCGCACGTCTAATAAAACAGATAGGATGTCTGCCTTACCGGGAGAAAATTATAGCTCACTGTTGACCTATGTCGTGCAGCGAAAAATAATAATGAAACAATCTTTTTGGCTAATCCGGATCTCCTTCAATAAAATTGTATCGAAGTGCAGTTGTTGCCATTTCAGTGGCAATAATGTTGGTAAATCTGAGTGGACAAAAAGAGTTCTTTTTTCGACATGCGCAGTGCTGCTTCTGGTCCAAAAAATATAACGGGTAGTTATTCTAAATTTAATTTCGGTCAATTGGATTTACTTATTGCTAATTTTGATCATGACTATTTTTATAATCGTACAAACCACCAATAGAAAGTCTTTACAATATTGCTCGTCTGCTAGGTGGGCCATCGGTTGCCCGACTCAGCAATATCAGACCAGTAATTAACACCGCTTAGGTATGACGAGCATTTCTATTTGTGCATTATACACTGCAGTAACTGCAATTATGTTAAGACATAAATCGTCATAAGATCCTGTGTCCAGTGCAATGGTGCACGAAGAATCAAATCTCTTAGTCAATCTCGAAAGTTGAACTGATGAACATCTTATACATCTCTGACCAAAAAACAATGTAATTATTCTTTGTCCTCCCCCCCCCTTTTAATGGCCTACTTTACCACCGTCTCTGCCACAAAACCTTCTGTTACAAACCAATGGAGAACCTTTATAAGGGGTTTCACACCCACTACAGGGTGTGCTCCTCACCCATTTGACCAACCGGAAAGAATCCCCCATCCTATTTTAGCATACGCATCTACTGCGCCAGTCCAACATTAACTTGTTTATCCACGATAGTAGGATCTCAGGAGGATGTTTGTTTATGCTATAATGGATTATGGATTCACAAGTGACGCTCTTGCACTCCTCCTCGGCTTCGCATAATCCACCAAGCTCTTTCCCCTAAGTGCAAAGTCAATTAATCTGATACCGGAAATGCAATTTTCTGGTCATCCAGCGAACGTTCTTCAAATTCATATCCCCAAACGAAATTGGATGGTATTTTGCTCATTATAATAGTCCATATAATTATGTTGACGCAAAGCACACAATAAATTATATATATTTTTTTTTCAATATTTGTTTATATTGTGACGTACCATAAGCGATATTCAAACGCACCTACCATCCGTAATCCGTTACCATTCAATCCTAGGTGAGGTAACCGATTTCTTTGTAAACAATTTATGCAATAATAGATTTAAATAACATCATTGCAAAACAATTAACGTATAGTACTTGTATAATAAGGGCAGTTCAGATGTTCCAAATTTTGCAGTTTGCTGCTAAGATACC
This sequence comes from Mycogona germanica, assembly GCA_034698785.1. Lineage (NCBI taxonomy): Eukaryota > Metazoa > Arthropoda > Diplopoda > Chordeumatida > Chordeumatidae > Mycogona > Mycogona germanica. The sequence goes on along the minus strand of JAQGBY010003532.1, from coordinate 11,626 downwards.
AAAAAATGGTTGTATGACGATCGCCTATGATCAAGGGTGGCTGCAAAGATGTTGAAAAAATGCAACAAACTCTTTGCTTATTTATGTCTACGGCACATGTGCCGAAGAAGCTTGGTAAACGTCCGGGGAAGAACTTGCCCAAGAATACCAGGGCAAGGGTTAAAGACGCCATTCTCGAGTGTACTGCTTGGCCTTGGGGAGGGGGGGAAAGGGAATCAAAGGTTGTTCAATAAAACCACAGCAAGGGGTCAGAGTTGATTTGCGGATTGCACATGCCTAAATTGCTGAAAGCCCTAAGCTCCTTGCGAGCATAAATACATGTAATTACAGGTTCTACGCACCAACTATGTCTTCATAAATTTCCTTTATCCCCTCCCCCCTCCCAAAAAAAATACATGTATTGGACAAACTTCCGGTGTTGTGCGCCATGAATTTCTACGATTGGATTTGAACTTACTTTGTACATATTGTTCTTTAGGGCAAAATCAATGACAAGATTAACGGATGGTATATATATATATATATATATATATTCCAGTTGGCGCCAGTGTAACGTTACCAGGGCAAAATAATCTTCCAAACCAATATCAGCTGTTTGGTGTCTTGTGTACTTGAACGTAGGATGGCGCATGGTTGTCAATACACTGGCATGGGTCTGATAGGACTGGTTGCAAAGAATAAAGGATTCCCAATGTTGCTGAAGACTCAATTAGATAACAAATTGTAGTACCTGTTCCGCAACCCCTCTAAGCTATGAGCGATCGCAGCGCCATCCCCGGTCAGGGGCATTCTTCCTTTGCAAGAAATTATAGTCCTCTATTGCGTCGCATTGGTTTAAAAGTCTGACATTCTCAGAACGAAATAATAATTATTTCTTGTATTTTTCTGATGTATAGACAACATTTCTAGGAAACTTTTAAAGGATTGCTTTGACAGATACGCAAATCATTTTTTTAGTGAGTTTTGCATGTTGAACCTTAAAAGAAATACTGTTTAAGCAGCTGAAAACAATGTTAACACTTCGAAACACAACTGTCATAAATAACTGATATAGTCGACTTTATTTTTCCCAGAATTCGAATTGAGTTTACACATAACGTAACATACTTTAAACAGAAACTTTGGTTTGTCTGAATACGCTTTTCAAAGATAATTAACGTCACATCCGATAAATTTATTTAAACTCATGAAACACGACAACCTGCGTAAATCAACGCTGATCCACTGTGACAGCACCACTGATAGGTTGTGAGCATGTGAGTTATACCAAACATCTTAACCATTCACCTAACCCTTCGTTTTGTGTGCTTATATAAGCCTGTACCTGCGGAGGGGGCAAAAGCCATTAAAATATTTTCGTAAAGCCATTAAACTATTTAAAGCCATTAATCACACAAGATAAATTTTTAAAGAATCACTGACATCGATGGTTACCATTGCCATCGTTTAAACCATTAATAGTGTATTTTTACATTAATAGAGAAATCCAAAAACGTAGGCATTCCTCTTCTGAAATATTTTAATTATTCAGTAGAACAGCTCCTAAGACTTTAACAATAGATGGTAGAACCGATTACAATACACATTATAGGGAGTTGAGGTGGGGGAGGGGTAAATGATCGAAGGAGGGTAAATAAATAATGAAGATAATAACCTATTACACTTGAAGACTTACATGTACTTTGAAGGGTAATAACTATACGATGGACGACAGTTTGAGAAAGGGTAGTTTAATTCTTCCTCTCTGACGGCACCCATAAATTTTCGGAAATTTACGACTACTAAACCATGCCGGCAATTTGCAAGGCAAAAATTTTTGAAACCACAGCTGGAAACAAAATTGTTTTTTTTACAATTCCACCACAGAACACGTTAGGGAGCACCATTGCCAAGCAACTTAACTTCCCTAGGTGACCTGGAGCGTTTATTTGTCGGTTGGTTTAAGTTAACATGATATCATTGATAATCAAGGCAAAAACACTACAAGTACAGTTTAAAAAATGTAAATAAAATTGCTGTCTTTCAATAATCGTCGTTGTAAATTACCGGTAGTCTCGCATACAGTGTTATTTTTTTCGTACGCTCAAATACAGAGTGAACCATGTCGTCAAATTGCTTTAAGAACTCGACTTGGAAAATGTAGACGTTCACGAAGTAAATTGAGAAATAAAATGAATACTTCACTGAAAATCAGATGTCCAATCTACAGACAAAACGTGTCCAAAATTAAGGATACAAATGTGTCCTATAACCTTACGATCGAACCTACCAACGCCTGAATTATAAAATCGATTTTTTGTAAGAAATATGAATTATAGGCCTTGTGATTAACTTTTAATCAAGATAATAATATTGTTGGCTCGATTCCCGTCAGCTAAAAAATATTGTTTCAGTCTTTTAATATATTTTCACAACACATATATATATACCTTAGGAATGATTAAGACGCAACTTAGTGTCTCGGTACTTAAATACGCCTTCAGATCAAACACATTAATTTGCAGTGACAAAAAATAAAGTGAACCATAAAAGCGATTCCAGATGTCCTGTCCGAGAGCGCTTCAATTGAAATCCAAAATTTCTATCAGACTGGACAATTCAAGGATCCGTTCCATTTTTTTAAAACAATTTTCTCTCATGTTCTTGAGATCAAATAAAACCCGCCGTTTTCTTAATTCCGCTTTTTTAATTTAAAAAGCGAGTTTGTGTTGTGTGTATTTGTGATTTTGTACTGTCGCGATTGTCCAGATCGACCCTCAGGAGTTCCACATTGTTAAATTCCGCTATTCGCGCGATGGGACAATGTGACATTGAAATTGCATTTGAAAGGAGGAGGAATCGGGGATAACTGGGTGGCGGGGTGAATGATGGAACGGCGCTTTTTTGCAGCACGTAACCGACTACGACGTCATAATATTCAAATATTGCGGTCCGCAGGTCCGCACGGTAAACATGTTTATATTATAGCTGTGCAACCAGGCGTGCCACTTGCGAAAAAGGGGGGTCGGGAGGAATGGGGGGGGGGGGGGTCGGGGTACGGCAAGTTCTCTTGCCGCCCGTAAAAACAGCTTCTCTTACAAGGTCAGAGCCGGGCATTCACCTCCATCTCTCTCTCTCTCTCTCTCTCACTCTGCTTCTTCCTTCTTGGGTTTTACAGTTTCCTTTTTCCTCTCGCCGAGCGCCACGCCACCTTGAACTTGAAATTACTCCCACCCACTCCCACTTTACCCCCTCCCCCTCTCCATCTTGCCTCCCCTGCTAATCTACCTCTCTCTCTCTCTCTCCTTGGGGGCAGAAGTAAAAAAAAAAAAAAAGAAAATAACCACGCACGTCAACAAAAGTGGTTTTGGTGAAGGGGGGTTCAGAGAAAGACGTGGAGGTACACAGAAAGTAGTTTTAGCAGCATCCAATATTATATGGGGGACCAATATAAGCCAGGTAGGCAAAATGGCTTTGCACAACGATTGGTGGTAGGAGAGGGGGGGGGGAACTATGGCCTCTGCGCATGACAATTCTAGTGGCGTTCAGAGAATCAGCTGATTCGTTGCAGTTCCAACAATGATTTTGAGAACTACCGATATCGATGGTATATTATTCGGCGGAATTTTTTATTAATTATATATTCTATGTACAAACGCGCCCCCAGGGGTTCTTACGACTCATTGGAGAGACATTTATCTTCTGCCGAATGGACAAATGGAAGGCCAACAAGTGGTCTGTTGTGATATGAAGAAGAAAAAAATAAGAATAAAAAATTAAGTTTTGAGAAAATATATTTGGAGTTGGTCCTCTCCTCCGTTCATCTTCAAATATGATCCGTAAATCGGTATCCAAGAACGTTTCCACTAAATTTACAGACTTCGATTCGTTTAAAAATACTACAACAATGAGAATCAGTCACCGTAAGAACACGTACATCTACAATAGTTTTTCCCATGTGACGTCAGACAGTAACGGAAGACGTATTACTACTGTTGCTGGATTTCCCACCAATGTCAGTTTGCTCGTAGAACATGTTGCGTCAAAGACTCCCTCCCTCAAATGACATTTTGCTACACCACAAGAGAACGATGTCTGCCTTTTCGGAATGGACACTCGTGACGTCATGCGAACCATATCTTAAACTCGAGATCTACCTCCTTAGGACTCAAACCTTCCTTTATCAATCACAAACAAAATGGGGGCGCATTTTCGAAACCGGATAACCTATAACAAATATTCCAACCAAGAAGAAACCACAAAACAGTACCACCAAGCCGTGTCTTTATTTGAAGCGGTGAATGTTATAGTGGTGTAACTCAGGGTCTTCTCGAATTGAGAAACAAGAGGTCTTACTAGATGCGTCATCACAGCAAAAATAGTCCAACTTTTCCTGCCCTCTAGAAAACGTCACATTTTCTCAATCGACTTACGCCATTCTGCGGTTCACCGCGTCATTTATACTCACAACTTGTGATCAAAGTTAATCTTTCAGTTGGAAAGTTATGGTACCCTGCAAGCCCGGAAATCAGGCGATTCTCTCTTCGTCAGGCGAATTTTATTGTTTGTTTACGAAACTTCCGGTTAGCGCGTAAGACATTTAGTTCTGAAGACATTATCCCCTCTCCCCCCCCCTCACTCGGATACAGCATTCTAATTCACCGCACCCCATATGCCAACATCGCATGTCGTCACCTTGTACAACAAACCAGATTTGCAAAGGGTAACCTGGCTGTGTACCACCACTGCAGAAGAAATCAGAATTTGGCCATGGCGCACCCTGGCGGTTGTGTACGAAAGGTGCGGTACCGGTGTGACTTATCGGTTTTGCTTATTCGCCGATGCCTCGAGAGATCACGTGGACGACTGGTGGTTTGAGTGATGGCGGTGGACATATGAAATATGAGCGATGATGGCCTATAGAGATGGGGGTGAGGACGGAGACCAGAGACCGAGAAGAGGTGGTGAAAGGGGAAGTAGGGGGAGGGGGAAAGTGACAGGAGATGTGTCTACAGGAGTATTCACGTATTTAAGTTTGAGGGAATATATTAAGGAAGGTGACACGGCGGCACACATTGAACAGTAGGCCTATAACCACACCGCGAAGGAGAAAAGTGTAAACAATCCCATTTGTGTGCGAGTAGGAAAAAAAGGGGAACATGCGGAAGTAACGGGGCACAGTCTCACCCATTGTTAAGACCGTGTCAACAAAAAAAAAGGAAAAAAATTGGACAAAGAAAGGTAAGATGTAAATCAACATCGGTCAATTCTTTCAAAATTAGCATGAACAACCTTTTTCGAGGCTGCCCGGTTCGCAGAATAAGCAAGTGATCTGAATTATGCGAATAATTATTCGCAACTTTCATGTGCATGGATGAGGCATCGTGATACGGTCAAAAACTGATGGAAGTATACCGGGCAATGTTGTCGTCAACCAGAAAGAACCACATTATAATTTTAAGGTCACCTTCCGCCGATCCGTCCTTCCGGTAAGCCACCGCAATCCGGGGTTCTCGACGCACCTCAGACGTTTGTCGATCGAGCAAACAAGATTTCTCTCAAGATGGTGTCTGACTTAAGCTCGGGACAAAACCGGCTTACAGCTTACCCAAGATGCAAAATGAAAATGTCATTTGGATATGTCACAGATTGTGTCATATGTCCGAAAGGAATGTCCGCCAAATGGTCAAAAGTAGGAAGTCAGTGTTCAAGAAAGTCTGAATCTTAGTTTCAAGGGAAATTGGTCTTTTGTAAAGCTTCCACAGAATTGATTGCTGGTCTTAATAAATATGTGAAATAATAAATCCACTGATGATTATCAACATCCCTCTAATTTCAACTGACTTAGGGGTGCTCGACCAGTTGGGCGATCTCACTTGACCACTTCTGCAGCTGCCCAGATGGTGCGCAAACTGCGGTTTGTCCCGACAACTGTGTTTTTTTATTTAATGTGTTTGCTCAGGTCTTCGAACACTCCCGTTAGGCACACACGATACATATACAGAACCAACAACAAACCGCAAACAACTTTTTAAATAAAAAAGAATGGTCCAACTCCCTCTTTACGAAACATGTGCATACTTACTTTATGCTCGACCACCTGACTGCCTTTAAGGTCTCCTCTTTCCAGAAAACTACTACGCCACTTGAGGAAAAAGCACACCCAACGAAATCCCCCCCCTAACGTTATTTAGTTTCCACTTTCTAGAGCCTTGTTCACCGGTCAACCTAGGTTTCGGGGTTAGAAACGTATCCAACTGAGACCCCCCTCGACCCCGACCCCAACGAATCACTTGGCCTTAATAATATTGAAAGAATTCCATGGATTTTCGCAACTGAACGAAGAATGTGAGATAATCTCGTGTACAATTTGTTTTTCTTGGGATGGGTGTCATCTAGTTGACTTCTATCCAAATTTTGCCGAAACGATTAAATACATTTTATCGGTTTTCCGGCAGGTGGAAATTTGTGACCAATAATAAACAACGGATCGGCTCGATCAGACATCCGCGCCACCTGGCGCACATCGATCGTCGCATCGCGATCGGGGATAACGGAAATTGCTAAGCGATTAAAACGTTGCAATTAATCATTCTGGGGAATTAAATGAAGTTACGTGCGCATTAATAATTGCAACATCTGCGTACATCTCGAATAGCACCTAATATTTGTTTTCGCGCGGCGCACTTGGTGCCATTTGACGGCTCTGGTTCATTGCAATAGTTCTAAGATCGATATTCTAATAATTATTGGTGGAACACTATCTACACTTCTTTTGGACTGGCAATTGACGCCAGATGTACGCGCCACCTAGTGATAAAGCACAGCCCCCTTTGTCATGCACGCAGAGCGTTCTCGAGGTGTCTACTTTGGATATTGATACTCAGGAGGAAATACACAAATACGATCACACCCAAAACCAGGAAGTTAACTCCTGATTCGGTTCAGGAGAAAGAAATGGAAACTGGGTAAAAGGAAAGAATTAAATAACTAACTAGTTTGCATGGCATGAGATTTATACGCATTGTTTGACCAATGCTGAATTTGTTCAATGTGCGATTATACAACAGTTTTGGTTGACCCGAGTTCATTGCATTGCGGCACAAACATAATTTAAAAAATATGCGATCTCAAAATGTGTCAAGAATTCGCCTTTTATAGTGAAGTCCTAGAAAATATTTTATCTTTTGAAAGGAACTTTTATTTAATCTCTTTCTCTCTCTCTCTCTTTCGTAACAGAAACGATAATAATGATGTTTTAGAATATCAAAACAATGCCCGGAAAGATAAAATGGGCTTATGGATCCCTATTATTCTCTGTAGTTTTGTTTGGCTACGAACCCCAGATGTAAATGAGAATCTTTAGCATTTTTTCAGAACTACATGGTATGTCAGACTGGACAGGAAGTGATGTTTCTTCATTGATTTGAATAAAAATGCATCGCGCAACCACGATCCTAGCGACGATTCTTCAAACAACCTCGAGAGACATGTCAAGGGATGAGTTTCCTTCAACTGTGCTGATGACAGATTTTCGTCGCAGATTTAAATAACTCTTCACTAAGTCACAACCCGGCAAACTGAAGATGGTCGCTGGAATCGCTTAGCGCAATTTTATGCGAAAGCGCGGTAAGTCCAGTCCATCGGACTCTGGTCATTTTATAAATTGGCGACATCAAATACTTGGTGGAGGCGGCCATAAAAAACAATGCTGCCGCATTTCTCTCTCTCTCGCCTACTGAAATATTTTCGTCCTCTTTTCTTCTCTCCGCGGGAATACCTTCTGAGGAGAGCAGCTGAAGATGAAGGAGAAAAAAACAATTTGCACCTCAATTTCGGAATAATTTACCATGCCATTCCGCGCCCGCGTCCTCCCGTCTCCGAATACCACAAATTCCAACCGGACTATTCCGACCTGCCACCTAGCTCGCTCCCTAGGTGGCAGGCCGGTCTCAGCTTAATGGCAACCCGTTCTACGGCTTTGACACGATAGAGGAAGGGGACGGTGAACATAGGTTGCTGAGAGAGCAAAGTTTTATTTTTGGTAGATCTGGCAGCCTCCGAGATACCAAATATGGCTGCATTTTTTCCAAATATTATTCAGGCAAGTTTTTTTTTGTTGCCAAATTCACCAAATTTAAGTACCGATGTTGGATGAAATGTTTAATTTGAACAGATGGCGCGCGCCTATCTAAGAACAACTTTTTGAACCTGACAAGATTGTCGCCGATTTTGAGAAGGCATTTGATAGAGTGAAGTGAAGAAACATGTTTCAAAATTTCCGATTCTCAAAAATCACTTTATTGTCGTAGTTTTGAGGGGGGGGGGAAACGGGAAAGGTTGCACTAAGCTTGTCAGCTTATTCCTGAATTATTATAATTAATAATCTCGTTATCTGACGTCATTGGTCAAATCTGAGGGCAAAAACCTCTTGTGCGAAGAGAGACCGCCGGCCGTTACTTCGAACAAGTTGGTTCAACTTGTATCTCCCCATTACGGAAACACCGTTGAGGTTGGGCACAGCTTGATAATTTGGAGAACGCCTTTGACAGGGGGGAAAAGTGCAAACTGCTAACATTTACTGATAAATACACCTTTGAAACGAAACACATCTGAGACATGAACTGAAAAATTTCCATTCTTATTCAGTCATCATCTTATATCAGATACATATTAATTTTATGTTTTCAACCTCAATTGTTCTGGCCCACACTCACTTTCGTTCCTTTACAATTGATATTTTAATAACTATCGTAACCTGTAATCAGATTGGTTCAATGGCATTATTGGCCAGGTTCAAAATTTCCTTCTCTCGAATCGAACAGAATGGTATGACGTCAGAGGTCAAGAATTCTGATTAGAAGTCCTAATTGTTTTGGCTGCATTTATTTCAATGGACTACTCTCATTGTAATCATAAACCCTGCCCCTTACGAAAGCTGTATTTCCAGAACCGCTTAAAAACACATCATAAATAATTTCTTGCGGGTCGATTTTTTTTTATAGTTTTTCTACTTTTATATGTGTCTCAAGAGTGCAGAATTTGCCTTACGTAGTTCATGGCAACAATAACATGCATAATAGGAATCTAGTGGAGAGAACATGATGCGAACAAAAAAAGAAATACTCGAATAATTGTAAATCGTTGCGGCTATTGTCCAGTCAATTGGTTGTGAATGCGCATTTCTCGTGGACATAGGAATGAAAAATGACGGAACGAAAAGTAAAAATATTCCCATTGCCTTGTTCACCGTTTTGTCGCTCGAAGGCGCTCATGTTCAGTGGAGCATCACAAATATAGTTTTTTTTCCAACAATTCCAAAAATAACAAACGAAAGTTATCCAAGCGACAATATGAGAATATTTCCATCACCCATATAGTGCATGTACTTTTTTTTTCTAAACGCCAGATATTACTTAGACCAGCAGCAAGACCAAATGAACACAAACTTGTTTCCTTATTTATGCTCGAGAGATCATGCGGCGTTTTGCGCTTCACGATGCCGATTTCAAATGATAATTCTGAAAAATTGAAGTCGACAAAATAAATGAAATAGTGAGGAAAACAAGATTTCAAACACCATCACGGGTCTGAGGAACATGCGGCGTCACCTCTGCGCACCTACTTCATACAATGTTGTACAGTACTGGTGGAAAACGCATTCAGAGTCAATGCGTCAGACGCCATCAAGGTCTAGGCTGATGGCCGAGCGGGCACGGTCGACGACGTTTGACCGTCGAAGTCGTTTGTTGGGCATTATGTAATCTTTTCCCTCTCGCTCCCCCAACCCCAACCGCCCCGTCCCCTTAAATCCCATGTGTTACTGGCGTGAGCGTGTCTACGTGGACTCGTGGAAGCGATCAGCCGGAAAATTGAGATGGATTGGTTTGACGAACGCGCCATAAGGTACGCCTGACTGCAATATACTGTATATACATGTCTATAACCATTCCAACCTTTTTCCTTATCGTGTCCACTATATATGGGAACGCAAACATTGACGCAAATACACAAACGAGAGGGGGGGGCTGGTACTTATGTAAAGAGCAGCGAAATATTTCCCCTAAAAATATGCTTTCCTGTTACTATCAATATTAGTATTGCACAAATTAGGAATACGCATACATTATTTTAATTATCTGAATATAATACAGATAATAGTCTTTTTCGAACCAACCCGGTGGACAATTCAGAGTCGTCCAAGAGATACATGTTCTGCAACACAGTGCAGTTGAGGACCTTATGAATCACTTCATACGGAAATGAAGTATCGAATTCCCGTCAAGGCGGAATTAAATTTTTAATTAATGCCCATCGATGCTGCATTGTAGTTGTGAGTCGTACTTCAAACTCCTATTTTCCCCCCACAGTATGTCGACAGTGGAATAGCCTAAACGAGTCTTAAGTCAAAAAAAACCTGTTAGGATAGGACAATCACACCGTTGTCCTGAACTGGTCGTTCAACCCACCGCTATCCGGGACTGCTTGTAGATAAATATTGTAATTATAATTAATTTCATGAAAATTCCCCCAACCATTCAGGTATCAAATATAAAACTAATAATCAGTTTCTCGGTGCACTTCAGTGGTTATCATGAGATTATGCGGCTAACGTTCCCACTTCGACTTCTAGAAAATACTGGAATGGACAGAAAAGACTGGAGGCAAAATCTTTCCACTTTCAATATAGCAAAAAAAATAACGAATACGATTGCAGTACTTTTATCCTTTGCCATCTCTTTGATATCGACAAAATTGAAGCTGGTGCGTTCGATTATTATTAGTTTTTCTTTTTTGTTCGTAGGTGATCCCGCGGCGTCGCTTCGATCGGCATTTCGTATATCCCCTTCCCTCCACCCCCTCTCCCATTCACCTGTGCGAAGACAAGGAGATGCGATTGAAGGCGAACTTTTTTTTAAAACAACCTCCGCGGAATTCTGAAGACAATTTTCGTTTCACTTTGAAGGCGCGGCAGTGAGAGCGGGGCGCTCGCGCAAATACACTGAACCGTACATGTCTCACCGTTAGTTTCTTAACTGCTTTTCTATACACTCTCTCTCTCTCTCTCGTTCCACCTATTCTTTCAATAGCCGCACGCAGGCTACAAGGCATTCAAACAGCGTTCAACGCCCTAACCTGTTTTTTTTTTTCGTCGGCCACTTTCCTTCGTCCTCCTGATGCCACTGACCGCAATGGAGCGCTATCCACTCTACGCTTGTGCAGGTGTTATCGTTGCTTAGTGGGGGCCCACTTCGTCCATCGACTCTTAAATTTCAAATGATGGACAGAATGATTATCGATGTAGGAATATCGATAGCCAACTGATTCTCTGGAACGTCACTAGAAGACACTCATTTCAGCGAGTTATGCGCACAAGGGAAAAGCCGATCTTAATCGCCCGATATACTGATTTTAAAAAATATGTAACTAATCTGTCGAACACCTGTCGAATAAATCGATTGATAATCGTTTTTTAAAAAATTGAAACGTTAATTGAAGCGGACCAAATCCAAAAAATCATTTTATGCAACTTTTCATTGCATGGCGGCCCGTCATTCATTGATTAAAATCTGCACACTTAAAAATGATATCTTAAAAATGACACATGTGTGGTCTTAATTTACGATGAAATGTCGTTTAAGACAAT
>JAQGBY010003531.1:0-18992 GCA_034698785.1 Mycogona germanica | reverse complement strand
CTCCCCAGTGCTTTCTTCATTGTTGACTTGTGGGTTGGGTTGTGTCGGGTCGTGGTGGGTTTTGGGGGAGGGAGAGGTGAGACGAGAAAAAAGTCATCGTCTGATAAAGTCATTGGCGTCGTATAAAGGCTACACAAGAGTTTCGTAACTGGTGTGTTTTCTTCTTATCTGATGTCATTTTTTCTCTGTAGTTTTGTGGGAATTTACTTCGGGGTTGTTAGGCCGTCTCAAATGCGCCGAAATGGGCGACTCATTTTTTATTGGTCAATTTCACTGTAGTAATTATATTTTGTTAAGTGAAGGTTGCTTCAACAATTGATTGTTCGTCGATATTGTGTGTGTGCTGACATGCGCATCAATCAACGTCCTGTACTAAGAACATTGTCTCTCATTTATTAATAATCGATGTTTCATGAGTTATTTAGTTTATAAAGCGTCTTCGAAGTTTCTTAGGGATGTGTGACAATTGTCAAACCGTGTGAGTATTTTATGTTCAGAGTATGAACTAACCGAACTGTTTGGTCGATTGGTGGGTCCGGGGACTGCGCTGGATTTGATGGGACGGAACGGAGCGTTGAACTCCTTAAATAATAAATCTGGTGACACCCGATGAAATAAATAGTTCCTCTCCCCATAAACGGTAGGGGAAGAAAAAGAGTTAACGCGAAATACGTTCCTCATCGATTACCGCGTGTGGCGCCACTGTCGCGGACCGGTAGTCCACGACGCACGGTGCCCACCACCGGTTTGTCGTGATTGACGGACAGCGGTCTCTCCGTCCTCCCACCACCGCCCCGTCACGCACCTGAATTGCGTTCCAAAAAAAAAAAAAACAGGTTGATGACTACGTGCCTCATACAGTTTATCACCATCCCCCCTCCCCTTCTCTCATCATCGGGAGTTCTTTTTTATATTTAGCGCGCGCTGTTACGCGAGTGAGGGAAGAAGGGAGTGAGTGAGGCTGCTTGCTGGCAGGCCACAGACTTGCGTGTGGTAGGAGAGTAGGCTAGTGTTCCGTCGTAATAGCGCGTTCATTTTTTTTCCCTCTACTCCTCTCTTTTTTTTATTAGCGTGTCGGGTCTAACTTTAGGTTTCGTGAGGTTTTAGCCTCGCGCGTCAGGGTTTCCAGTATTTCCAGTCTCTCGAATGATCGTTCTCGTTGGTTGCGTTCGGGTAGAGATAATCGATCGTAATACGTCTACAAGAATGCGAAGGTTAGGGTGCGTTCGTAAAATGGTAGTCACCCAGTGGTGGTGGGCAGGGCCGCACACTCAGATCGGTGTGATAGGAAACTGAGATGTGGTCTATCCAGCTCTGTCTCAGCTCTGGGTGAAAGGGGACACATTTGTTAATTTGGCAGGTGTCGGCAGATTGCAAATTGTCACCGCCAGTGGTGATTAGTCGGTTAAGTTCCCAATTCACCGCACGGAACGCTGGGATCACTTAATGGGCGATAGTCGAAAGCGCTATTTAAATAAAGTATTCGGAACTTTTATCCGGCGAAGTTTTAGTGGGGGAAAGGTCTCGCACCCTCGTAATTATCAAAAACACTGATAGCGAATTATTCTGTATGACCTCTCATTTACTTAATTATTCAACATTTGTTCACTTATTAAATAGGTAGGCGACATGTTTTCGTTTTAATGGAAATGCATTTTATGGTTAATTTTATTTTATATAGATTTTATTATAATTTTCAAATATCGGCAACGATGGGGGCACCCGGAATGTACATAATTTGGAAACACGCCCCTTTTCCAAGCACGTTCGGCTTTGAATAAAATACTTGGCCTGTGGTGCAGCTGGTGCTTTTGTTGGGAACGCGCCCCCAAGTTGTACGCTAGTCGCCGTAGCGTGTTCTTAATTTGGAGCATGGTGTGGGGATGGTGATGATGATGATGATGATGATGTTGGGGGGGGGGGGATAAGATGGAACGCACGCGTCGCTCTAGAAGGTCGGCTTTGGTCGCTTTGCTGTCGCTATTTTTGCTAGTGTCTGCCGTCTGTGCGTGATGTGTGTGTGGATTACGCAATGCGATTTGCGGGTGTTACGATGGAGCTGACGAACAAAAAAAAATATCCAATTCCAATCCAGAGCGTCATATGGTGTCGTCGCACTTTGGCGGCGCGGAATCGATCTCTTTAGCTATAAATGATTAAAAGGCCTATATGAGAGTGCCGTGACCCTGCACCACTAGATATTTTTATTTCCTCAATTATTATTGTTGACACGCGGAGCTGATAGAATGAATGGCTTTACTTCCTAAATTTATGGACTGGTTTATAATTAGAAAATCTTCTCGAGCGGATAATTTAGTGTGCAAAAACGAAATTGACACCGTAAGGAGTAAAATTTATTGTCCGTGTGAGAAATTTGACATACATTTTTTTTGTGATTTTTTTCCCAGTTCGGGATTGTTTTTAATTTCGAATTTTCAATTTTGTTGAGATTTTTAAGTTCACAAACGAGTTTCCTCGTGAAAATTAAGTGTCTGTTTTTTTTTTTTTAGCAATGTGAATTTTCTAATCTACCATTGTTGTTGGAGTCCTTTTGTTGCAAAGGTTATTTTTCGCATTTCCCCCCCTGTTGAGCAGCAAGCAGTTGAGCAAAAAAGGAAACTTAGGTCACCGTACGTGAAGGAAGGGGTTAAATTGAATCTGCGGTTAGTGCAATCCTCTCCTACCTACGTCTTTGCGCCGCCACAAATTCCCCCAACTCCTGTAATTACTGTTACAGGCATTTTTTCTCTCCCATCATCTGCCCCCTTCATTGGGGGGCCCCCAGAAGCAAATGGGCCATCGACTCGTCTCCCCAACAACGTTCTCGAATCCTGTTTTTTATATTTTGAAAACGTCATGTTGAACTAAGTCAGACACGGTCCTGTTTTCGTCTCTTCCCTCGCTCCCTGCTATCTCGTTTGCTGGCGGCCTCGATTTAGGCGCGAAGATGACCTAGCTGTTTTTTCCCTTCATTTTCGCCTTTCAGAAAAAAATAGAAAAAGTCCAAAGAATGCTAATGGGGCTTACGGAGGGAGAACGAAAAAGGTTATGTAGTGAACGAATGAAAGTGAACGTCTCTGTTGCGAACGCAGAGACCATTTTTGTCTGCGTTCGCATATGGCCAACGCCCCCATCCTCCGTGCAGTGGAATTGTCTTAACAAAGTAGAAAAATCTCGAAATCCCTAAGCTAAATAAAAGTAGCATCACTCCTTATGGAAATTTCACTTGTCTCGCTGTGAAGAAGAGGGTTGTGCGATTGGGAGTTAGCCGACTAATCACGTCTCACTTTAAACCATGCGACGAAGCACAATGTTTTTTTAGAAAACAAAAGGGAATTGTTACTTGGCGAAGAAAGGGGAAAGGTAAATGAATTAATGAATAAATAAATAGGAACGAGGCTCGCGAGTGGTGGGTGAGTTCTCGTGTATATTTATTCAGCATGGTGCTGGTACATTTTGACGGAAGTGTGCGTGGGTGACGGCAGCGGACGGTAAACGCGGTGTTAATGACGTCAGTCGTGTCAGCGGGTCTTCGTCGTCGTCACCGCCATCACCCAACGCCCAACCTTGGCATTTTTAATCGACTTGGTCGCGGAGGCTAGCTAACGTCAAAGTCATCAACGTGCGTGTGCATATATACATATGGATGGCTGACGTTTTTGTGTGCTTATGACCTCCTCGGATCACGGGGGCGAGAAACCTGGTGGACGAATGTTCCGGAAAAATACCGGTCAGACACCGAATGCCCACCTTCAGGGTATTGGTGGATGTCGGACACCTTATCTGTGCTAAGGTTCCTAAAACCAGGGGATCCTTAACACGAAAACTTCCCTGTGTAGCACCAGTGTATTGAGTGATTGCTCCTTTTATGAAGACAGGTTCATAATTTTTAATGAAGTTTCGTCTACTGTGGGGCGGGGGGAAGATGTGGTGACTGATGTTGATGATGGTGAGAGGTGGTCTCGAGAGGATGGTCGTACAAAAGTTACGCGGGGAATATATACTCACACACACGGGGAAGGTGAATGGAAAAATTGCCAAATGTTCGTCAGGGGAAAGTGTGTTGAACTCGCCTGTGTATGTGTGTGTCTCGCTCAAATACTTTCGGTGTTGCTGCGCCGCCGCAGTCGCCGCCACCGTCGTCGCCTCCTCCTCTTCATCATCCACCTCCTCCTAGTCTTGGTTTCTACGACCGAGCTCCCCCGACATTGGGAGATGAGTTTTTTGTAGTCTTACATACCTGTTGTTGCTGGCGAGGTAGGGATGACTGGGGTCGGATTGCGGATTTGTGCGGGGCGCTGAGGCTGGAACGATAAAAGGGTTGTCCAATTTATTGTAATTATGTATTATTGCTTTGGCAATACGACAATTGTGACCTACCGAAATCTCCTAAGTCTAATATTATAATTGTGATGGCTTTCGAATATGGCGAGAGTAGATGTTCTGTTCCTGTGCTATATTTTGTGTCCAAATATCAATAATAAATATTTCTTTTACTGAAATATGGGGTAAATTGGGATTAATAAAAAATTGGGAACTTAAAAATATGTTCTGACCAATATGCGAGATAAAAGTTATTATATTTGATAATGAATAGGTGGTTCATGATACCAAATAGATTTGAGGGTTAATCATATTTCAATTGATCTTTACGGTCGCACTGGTGGGGCGCGGAGAAAGCCCGTTTCAGGTCAACAGGTTGTCGTCTGGTTAAATATTTTGAACATCAACTGTGACGTTTATTTATTTAGTGTAAAAATAGAATTCGGGTGGTTCGGAAACGAAACGTATGATGTATGAAAATCTTGGAGTCAGTCCGGCCCTCTCAGTCTCTCATCTTCAGATCTCGATTTTAGTGGCTGTGGTGGTTAGACCTTAATCCACGTGGCGGTTTTCTCGGATCTTGGCCGAGAGAGATAGATAGAGCGGCTGACTGCCAGCGCATATATATATATATATATGTAGGTATGTCGGTCGTCGGCCGAAGTGGGCTTCTGCGAATATTACAACAACAAAAAGTAAAGGAGAAAAAAATACACAAACAGAAAATGGGTTTCGCGCATGCGCAACCAGCCAGCCAGTCGTGGCGAGCGTTCAACCCCGCGCGCGCACACACACACACACACACAAAGACCATCTCTCCCACCTGACTATATGGCCGACCATCACCTTGTACAGGGGCGTCATGTGCCGCGCCCGGATTTGTCGGTTCTGCGCCTTGGCTCCATCCTCGGGCATAGTCGCAACCAAATCACTTGTCAGGATCTGATCCATATTTGACAATGTGTCTATGGTTTGCCAATGGAAAGCCAATTGCTATGGTCGGCCAAATGCTGCTGTTGGACTATTTTCATAGAAATGAGTGCGACGTGTCGTAGCGCAGTTGGTTTTGCGACTGATTGTGGGTTCGGCGGTCCCGGGTTCGATTCCCGGCGCGGGCTCTCGATTATTCGATCCCGAGGTACTGGTGAAAATGTGCCCCCTCACATAGGGCAGGGTACAGAAATTCCACTTCAGTGAATTAAAAAGAATTCCTCCTTGACGTTGACAGTAACTTAAGAAGACTGTGTGAAATGTTAATGTGGGTCATGCCCAATTGTAATGTCCTGTCCAAAGTGAATTTTCTTATGGGGCTTAGGTGAAATAAAAAAGTTGGAAAAAGAAGTCTGCTGATATCTGAAAAGCTGATAACACCTGACAGCACCATCCATCTCAAACGAGCCAATAATATTGCGATTTTACAAGCTGCTTTTTTATGAGTTTCAATATTCATTGGAAAATTTGCCGTTAAAAAAATCGCGCGTACCGGAAAAATCCGGCCTGCCCCTTCGATTCGTATCGCACCGCGACGGTGTGCACGGGGGGCGGTTGATCTTGTCGTTGCCGCGGCCGCCGCAGCAGTTACATAGCGCCTTTATATCGGGGTCGGTTGTGTATGTTGTGGATGTGTGCCGGTTCTCTCTGTTTGGCGGACGTGCTATTCTCCGCCTCCGCCACCGCCTCTGGATGTGTGGGATGACGCGAACTTAGCCGTGCCGTGATTTCTGTCTAGTTCGGTTAGTGAGTGAGTGAGAGACCTACGCGCTCTCTGGCGGTCGCGACACAGTGCTCCAGTGACACTGGCCAACGCAAAACCGTGATTTTTATATGAACGATTTCATATTCGTCAGCTTGAGGGTGCCTCGAACTTTTTCTTTCCATCGCTTTTTTTTAAAACGCGATTTTGTGGTGTTGCGTGCGTTCCGTATAAAAAGTGAACTCTACACTGCAGGCCTTAAACCGCAGTTGAGCCGTATCGCGATTTTATGACTTTTTGGTAATATGGAATTCTGACTAGCTGTGGTGTGGTTTGTTTTTGATAGTCGGTGATCCTGGAGAAGGACTATTATTTTTACTCGTTTGGATTTTTGTCGGCAACGGGAACAGGTTCGATTCCTGCGCCAGTGTGGATTAAGTTTTGGTGTGTTGCCTTGACTCTGAATTGGTGCGTCACGTTATCGGGAGTTAAAAAAAAATTGCGGTCAACTTTTGGATCGGATGCAGTATTATTTTTTGTGTGAGCGAAAGTTGTCCCGGGCGTGATTCGAACCCTGGCGGTTTATTCACGACTTTCGCTTTCCAGAGGATCATCGAGGAGACTCCGTCTGGATACCATTTCTGTGTGAAATCCCCGATTTCGGCTGGGTCGTAGCAGTTTTAATTGCTTCTGGGCCTTCGGTTGTGTTTTGACGTTGCCGGTGTCTGGAATTTTTTTTTCTCTCGCGTTTCAACAATTCCCGAAAATAGCACTGCTCATTTTTTTGCCATCTCGGTTTCATATATATTTTTTGGTGGAGAAAACGTGTTTTTTGTAGTTTGCTGAGTCACCGAGTGACGTTTTAAGTTTCGCTTCGAGACCCGTTTCTATTTCTGTTTTTACACTCCCGAGGAATTTGTTTTTTTTTTCTTTGCGGGTGTGTGTGTGCGAGGGGATGATTTAAATCGCTGCTCCGTTGCGAGGTTCTGCCACTCGGTGGCGTTGCCTGCTGACTGGGGGTTTCCCATCATCTTCAGTCCACTTTGCAGCCATTTTGAATTTTTTTTCGTCTGTGGTCCGGGTGCCGAATTCGCGTTGTGCTCACTCGGTTTTGTTTTTCATCCGACCTGTTCCTTTTTTTTGCTGTTTCGAAATCGATAGATACTCGAAGTTGTGATTGAGTAGAACACTTCTAGTTGTTGCGGTTCATTGCCTCGGTGTCAGTTTCCGCGCGCCGAGATATGCTGATCGTTGATATATCGATCAGAGGAATAAATGTGCGCTCAACAATAAAGCGTTGTTAAAAATAATCATTAAAAAAATCCCACCATTATATCTGAGAATAAAAATTCCGATACAATCGCGCATTTCTTCTCGTTGGTTATGCGGCATTTTCGTTAATTATCTTATTTACCCAGTTATCTCTATGGTTTAATTTATCGGCCCACAACCCGATTTAGTCGACACAGTTTTCCAATCGGCGTGGCTGTTAAGACGATTTTTTTTATTTTCTTCAATTTCGTGGAATTCTTGCATTTTTTTCTTCGTACGGAGGCGGAGGCTAATGTCGTTGATTCTGCGATAAACTTGAGATCGGCAATTATCAGTGATTGTGCTTTTTTGGTCCCTTACGGAGGATATTGTTAAACCAACGCGGACTCAACAATTATTTTTATCCAGCGCCATCAAACCAACTCTTCCATTTATGTTTTTGCCGGATCCGACGCCGTGGTCGCGCCCGAGCCTGATATGGCCGACGCCGACTGTTCCGCCGAGGTGTCCTCCTCCAGCGTCGACATAGACAAACCGCGATCGGCGACGCGCCACCTCCACTACACAGCCCCCACTTCCTCCTCACCAGTCCCCTCTCCTTACGGCCAAGTGGCCATGCTGTCGGCCGTGGTCGTCTCAACCTCGTGTCACCAGCACGAGGCTGCCGCTGCTCACCACCACCATCATCACCACCGTCAGGGGGCGCTGCAGCAGCACAGTCCCACCCGCAGCCTGACGTCGTCTGACATTGGCGAGGTGGACCTGGTCGAATTCTGGGACATGGACTTACGGCACCACCCGTCTGGTGGCGCGATGCCCCACCACCACGAGGTGGCGATGCAGACTGTGCGACATCACCGGCGCTCGTCGACCTCCTCGCCGTCCTCCTCATCGACGGCCTCGTCGACCGTGGCGTCCTCTCCGCCGCTTCCGGTGCAGGTGGCGGTCCGCGGGTCCGGCAAAGCGGCGCGGCCGCGGCCCAAGAAGAAGGGCGGCGGCGGTGGCCGCGCTGCGGCCGCTAGCCGCTGCTCACCGCCCACCATCTTTTACGCTGGCTCCACAGGTGACTGACCAACGATTAGACTGGCTATTGATTATTATTTCTGAGAAAGGTTGAAAGAGGGTGATAAAATCCTGCTGGATAGTTTTGTTGCATGAGTATCGTTGGCATTATTGTAGTAGTAGTGGATAGCAATTTTACTTTTTGGGTCCAAGGGTTTCAGTGTCCTGATACCTGAGCAGCTAAGAGGTAAACAACCGCTAGCAATCGCGAGCGCCCATTGGGTCAGTCCATCCAGGTTGGATGAGTGCGACGTATTTTATTTGACCGACAAGCATAGTGCACTCGGATCGGTCAGTTTTCGTGGTGGAAGGGAGACTATAATGCGGTAACTGATTGATTTAACCCGCTAATCGAACGATGTTGATCGCGGTCATCTGTGTCACTGCCGAGCGAGTCGCAAAAATTCGCTCTCGTGTATCGCGCGCGCGATTAATTAGTTCAAGTGCGAGGTTGGCCGGGGGTTTGGAGAAGAGGATTGTGTCTGCACGACGAAAAGAGTCGAGTGGTGGGTGATTGGGGGGTGGGGGGATGTCGAAATGCGGTTCTATAATTCTCGTTGCTCGGGCTGCCACACTGGCGCGGGTTGGTCGACCTCGTCCATTAATTAATTGGTTGGTCAGCCGACTCGACTGTTCAATGTCGTCAGCCCTGCGGCTGGAGCCAAGGCGCCGATGCGCAAATCGCAGCAATAGTTGGAAGGTGCCGCCACTAAGTTCTATCTAATTGGTATTGTTTGCCGTACCTTTGACACTCTTGAGATGCATGTTAAGGAGGTCCTTCAGCGAAGGAAGGCGTGCGTAGGAATTTGTCTCGCCCGAAATATTCTGAGGGTCTTGATCGGGACCATAACGCCACACGAGACCCCCGATTTGATACGGGCTTGTCGGCAGGCCTTGTCACTCTGATGTCACGCCTTTGAAGTCTACTTGTCCGAGCATCTTATTGTTTTCAATCTGAAATGAAGAGAAAAACATGTTGATCCGTCTAAATTAATTTGGGCCAGTTCTGACTTAATTAATTGCACGCTCCTGTTTCATTTTTCGGAATTAGAAATTGGCAATCAACATGGTTGAATTGGGTCAAATCTGATCATTTATTTCACACAAAATAATTTCCCAATAAAAACTTAAACTAGTTTAGCGAATATTAGAAAAAAGATATAGTCCATTTGACCAAGTAGAGCACGAGCACATTTGTGGTTCGTTCGCTTTTTCTGTTCGCGCGCCGCCTTAAATAGGTTAAACGACCCAACATCACACGTCGAAGATTTCTTACTCGTGGCTGGCCATCACCAGGTGGCGTGGCCGGTAGGTGGCCACCTTGAAAAGTGGTACAATCGTTGTGCTGTTGGTGCTTTAGGTCAAGAAATAGGAGCCGTTTGTCCGCGCGCGCGCGCGCGTCGGTCAGTCGATCGCTCAGGCGCGCGTGAGAAGTGCGTGTTCGCACGCGTTTCTGTGTGTGTGTATGTATGTATGTGTGTGTGCAGGGAGAAAAGAAAGATGAAGTAAACCGGACGTTGACCCAGAGTGCCAGTTTCGCGGTGGCCGTTTTTCCACCCTATCCGCATCCTGTTCTGGTCTCCGTGCATGCATAGGCGCTCATGGCGCTCGCTGCTGGGAGATGTTAATCTTACGGACGGTCGGTGTAGCGATGTCTGATCGTATTAAGGACGAAAATAGGACCCCCCCCCTCTTCGTCCATGTTGCGGTTGGTTTACCTATGCCGCCTAATTAATTTTCATGTGGCTGCCTCCTGCTGGCTGAGGACTGCAGAAAATGATTTGTTGACGCCGTTTTTATTGATGAGATGAGAGAATGCAATTTCTGGACAGTTCTGAATTTCAAAGAATCTGTTTAGACT
This sequence comes from Mycogona germanica, assembly GCA_034698785.1. NCBI lineage: Eukaryota > Metazoa > Arthropoda > Diplopoda > Chordeumatida > Chordeumatidae > Mycogona > Mycogona germanica. Next base: position 8,781 of record JAQGBY010003531.1, on the reverse strand, counting down.
ACACTGGGTATAATACTTGTAATAAGTTTTAATTGGGTTTTTATCTCTTCCGTAATAGTCACCACATCGCATAATGGATTGCAGTTAACGCTTACTTTTGTAATGAAGTTTGAGTTTGATTTTAAGCTTCTGATATCTAAGGACCCGGGTTCGCCCGGGATCATAAAACCGGGGACGTCGGTAGTCCTAAATTTCACAATCCTCTTTATTTTTGTGACGTCATAGCCGCAATTTATCTATTTACCTCAACAACAACCTCATTCAAAATCTTCCTAAAAACCATTTCTCCCATGCATCTCGCAAGCGTAACTAGCCGGCGTCCCATATAAAGATAACATTTTTGTTCATTTGCAACATAGATACCTGAAATAAGTTGCGCTGACTGTAGAACTTGCGTCACTGTATTCAGTGTAAATTGCAGGTGCTGCGTTTTAATTAAATTTTTTTAAAATAACAATTATATTTTGATCTCAAGTTTTGCTTCCCAAATATATTGGTTAATTGGTTTGTTCTATCGGGTGAGTAATCTTTTCTTCCTGAATAAACTAGCTTTTTTTTTGTACTTTTAGTGTAGTGACGAAGCCGAGAGATGTTTTTCTAGAAAGTAACCATATTTGTAATCCATTAGCGAATTGGTGGTAGGATTGAATCGATTACATTTTTAGTAATCGCGTGTAATCACGATAAAAAAAAACGTAATCTGGTTTAGCGTGGCTCTTTAACCCCCTATGTAAGTCTGTTAGTGACGTTTGCTGTACTCTATATATCGTGTATACGTACGTATGCCTGGTAAAAAAACTGATTCCCTAGTGGCACACACCGAGTTCTATCGCGGGGTCACTTTCTTATCGAATACTTCAAATAGCAGCCGCGCAATGGGGGTGAGCCCGCGTTGCGAAACCAGATAACTAATGGCCCCTTATAAAAATCAGCGGAGTTAGAACTCCGGGGTTGTTGATCGCAAACAAGATTTATGGTTTTCGATCGCGAGCGCGCGCACGATACACTCTGGGACATACGAGAGAGTATGTATTGCATTATACGTATAAACATATCGTGTTGGTTGGTGTCTGCAGATAACGTCCGGGCAAAGTGCTAAAAAGAACGATTGATAAGAATATTGTCTGACTGGGTTTGGGGGTACGGTACGTGGAGCAAGCAGTATCTGCGATGTGTTTGTATACAGTGTGTGTGTACATTTTTTTTTTAAAAAATTGACAAATAAGACGATGTCGCAAGACTGTTTTTTTTTTTTTTAGAATGGAAGTTTCGCTTTTTTATCGATTGGGTGTGGGGGAAAATGGTGTCAGGATGGCCACACCTGGAATTGTTTAAAAAAGTATTTGTCGTCGTTATCTTCGAATTGAATCTCGAATGTTAGCACATTTGCCATGTCACGCGTGCTCTCTTAGTCATCGGGGAAAGAAAAGTGTGAAATTGGCACCCTGTACCGCGATCACTGCGCTCAATGTCTGGCGTATTTCTTTTAGTGTGTCTTGTGAACGGGGTATTAGCCTCGTAAGCCCGCTACTATATAACCGTGTCAAGTTTGCGTGAGCGCACAGCTTTTTTTATAGCTTCAGTGCCGATAAAAAAGGAAAAAGAGCGGGCCTGGCAAGCCCGGCGGGCGCCTCTGTCGATGTAAATGGCCAAATGCCATTTGCTTTTGGCGTTTACCTTACCTGCCTCTGCCACAACACTCTGGGTGCTCGCACTTGGCAGGGAGCGTTTAACTTCTGTGACGTCATCGCCAGGGTCTGTTTTGCTTGCGCGGCCTTTGCCCGGCGCCTGCCAGAGGCAACGTTTTCGTTGCGTGGTTTGGCGCCCACTCGGATGGACGGCGAGCGGTACGCGTGTCGCCATCTGGTGGCTTCCACTCGAAACTGAAGCGTTGTGCGCGATGTTAAGCGTGTTCACTGATTATCGGACTCCCTTAATGAATGGCTCGTCCCATCATTTCGCGAAACTTTTTAGCGAATTTCGATGTGTGAATGCGATGGTGGAATATATAAATTATACGTGGTAGTGTGAGCTGTTTCGAATAAGTAGCTCTCTCTTAAGTAACTAACAGCTGAACAATTATGATTTAAAAAATGTTGTTGCTTTCGGGTGCTATTTCAACATTTCAAATAATGGACGATGTCTTAAGGACAATAAGGCTGGATAGATACGGCAGTGTAATCCGACAGTTACAATAATGGTGGATATTTGAAAATAACTTTTCGCTGACCAACGCTATACTCCGTCATAGTCACCAAAAATAATTTGAAACGTATAAAATTTAGATCGTCTACTTACTGGGCCACACAAACGTATTCGATGGAATCCCACTTCCATCTCATCAGGTGTGTTCGAAAGTGACGCGTTGTGCCAATAAACATGAACAAATGAAGAAACTGAAAAGTTAAACCGAAAATATTTGAAATAATGCTAATTTAAAAAATTGGTGGTGCCAGGTTCATCGTACCATTATTTGCTCTGTGTTATACAATGCATTTAACTGGGCTTTGATTATTAAAGAGAAACGTCAAACCCATTTTACGAGCCGGAGGTTTTGAACTTTTCTAGTCTTCATCTTATTGGCTGGTGACGTCATTATTCCATCCGGTTGACAGGGATGAGCCAATCAGGTGCTCTAGTCATTCCTTGATCGAACTTGTCACGTCCAAAATATTAAAAAAAAATGTGCCGAGCTGGTGTGAAGTGCCAACCTCCGTTTGTGTGTCGCCACTGGACAATTGTATTGTCATTATTTTTCTAACATATCCTTATGCTTTTTTTCTTTTTTTGTGTCTGTTCAGGGCGAGAAGACCTGTCTCCGACGGGCAGCGTGAATGGCAACACCATGGACTCGTTCCGCGAGAGCCGGCGTAACCGGGCCGGCGGCGGTGGTGGCGGCGGTGGAGGCGGCGTGGGCAGTGTAGGTGGCGTGGGAGCGGGCGGACCCGCCAGTCGCCAACAGGAGGAGCTGTGCCTGGTGTGCGGTGACCGAGCCTCCGGATACCACTACAACGCGCTCACATGCGAAGGCTGCAAAGGTAAGGAAGAAGAGTCTGTCATTTGTCCAAACCGATGGCGAGTGTGGCCTGAAGATGACCGCCACCCTGGCTTGTAACTGGAAATATAGAAATCAAAAGGATTCGTTGAGAAGTCATTTGTTTGTAAAAAGAACACATTGATGATCGCATGGTGAAAAGCAAGATCACACTCTTAAGTCTTAAATTCTAAACTACACATTGAAGTGTGGTCGCCTGATCAGAATCTAAAAAGGTCGTGGCTTTGTGACACAATAGATAAAATTCCAGGTTCGAATCCTGGCAAGTCGTTTTCCCCCGCCATAATCGCCATCCGGGGCTGCTCGTAATTGTACATATTGTAATTTTAAATGTTTTTTTCAATCCGTTTCAGGCTTCTTCAGGAGAAGCATAACAAAGAATGCGGTGTACCAGTGCAAATATGGAAACAACTGTGAAATTGACATGTACATGCGAAGGAAATGTCAAGAGTGTCGACTCAAGAAATGCCTTAAAGTTGGAATGCGACCAGAGTGTGAGTGACATTAGTCCTACTGTTGTGTACTGCTGCCACTAGAGGCCGCGGCCGCTCGCCTTAGCATGGCGCGGAGAAGGGATGCAAACTACCGGGAGGTTAGCAAGCGGCATTGGCCTCCTTCCGGTATTCAGGTCTTAGGCAGCCTCGCCTACATGGTGGGCGTGCGCCTCTGTGTTATCGTTTGTAATCCATATAATAAGCTAGTTATTATTCTCAATCCGTGAGTGTCTACTTTTCTCATATGACACTACTACACCTACTGTGTAGTTAATTTAACACAGTTATCTGATCTATTTTTATGTCAAGTCTCGTACGTTCCAGGGACTTATAGTATTTGTCCATCTCTCTATTAACCACAGGCGTTGTACCCGAGTACCAGTGCGCCGTGAAGCGCGAGGCCAAGCGTGCACAGAAGGATAAGGACAAGCCCAACAGCACGACCAAGGACCGCGTGTCGTCACCCGACCCCATCCGCGGTGACGACAGTAGTCCGCGTGGCAGTAGCATCTGCGGCGCGACCGGCAGTGTCATCGGCCTTGGCGGCAGTAGTGTGGGACAGAGCAAGGGAGTGATGACCACGTCGACGATGGTTGTCAGTCAAATGCAGCTGCCAGTGGAGGACACTGCGCTCACCGTCGAGGAAGAGGAGCTCATCGAGAGGCTCTGCTTCTTCCAGGAGGAATACGAGGCGCCCTCCTCCGATGACCTCTTGAAGATACAGGTACGCGTCAAACTTGAGCAACCATTTACTTTGACTATTGCATGATAGGGGGTTCCGGGACAGCGCCGGACGGAAGACAGGTGTTCTAATTGTGCGTTCCCTTCCAGACCCCACAAATCGTTCCTGAGAACGGTGAGGGAGACAGTCGATATAAACACATCACAGAGATCACCATCTACACAATCCGGTTGATTGTCGAGTTCGCCAAGAGGGTGCCCTGGTTCGACACGCTCCTGCGCGAAGATCAGATCACGCTACTCAAGGTATTTGCTTGTAACCACCGTAAATTTTTTGGACACTTATTCAGAAGAACTGCCTTATAAAATATATTCATTTATAAAGTAGCTTGGTGAGTTCAGGAATTTTATTTCCCAACTCGTGTAATGGAATTACCTAAAAAAGAAATTCAAGTCAATCGTCTATCTTATCGCCACAGTTTATATGAAATACGAATCGCCAATTATCTCAAAACTGACAGTCATTTTTCTAGCATTCCACTCGTTTTTCGTTAACCTTGTTTTTTTCTCCCTTCTCTGTAGGCCTGCTCCAGCGAGGTTATGATGTTGCGAACGGCGCGCAGGTACGACATCACCACGGACAGCATCGTGTTTGCCAACGACCAGCCGTACACGCGCGACAATTACAACAGCGCCGGCCTGGGTGACTGCACCAACGCCATTTTCCACTTCTGCAAGCAGATGTGCGTCATGAAGGTGGACAACGCTGAGTACGCACTCGTCACAGCCATCGTGCTCTTCTCAGGTAAGTCCATGCAATTTCAATTCACCAATCTAAAATTCGAATCTTAATTGGCCCCATCCGCAATGTGTCAAAAATTAACGTTTCCAAATCTGGTAAAATCCAGTTATATGCCACCTCAAAAATATATCTGGACTTCAAATTGATCCTCCAACTCCCATGTGTAAGACTGTAATGTTAACGTCTGTCTCGATCGAATTGCAGAACGGCCGTCGCTGACTGAGCCGAAAAAAGTGGAGAAAATCCAGGACATCTACCTGGAGGCGCTGCGCAAGTACGTGATCCGTTGCCGGCCCAAGAGCGGCCTAATGTTCGCGCGGCTACTCTCCGTGCTCACCGAGCTGCGCACGCTGGGCAGCCTCAACTCAGAAATGTGCTTCTCGCTGAAGCTCAAGAACAAACAGTTGCCCGCATTCCTGGCCGAGATCTGGGACATCAACAGCTAAGGGGGCTGGGGCGGAGGTCCTGGTGTCGTGTGTGACGACACCTTCAACCCCCATCAACCACCTTCGATCTACCCATCCCCTTCGTCGACTACGCGTGGGTGTATGTGTGGCAGGCACCGACCTCCCAAACCACTACCACCATTATCACCAACACAAACCCACTCACACATGGGGAGTGGTGTACTGCTGGCGTGGGTGCTGTCGTCGACATTCTGCCACAGTCCGCCACCCCACACATATTGCAACATGACCAGCACACACAGTCTCCCAACCTTTGCGATCCTTCCACCCCAACAGGAAGTGCGGTGGCGGGCCACCGTGCCACCGATGGAGCGTATGTCTGGTGGTCGTAGAGTGTGGGAGGAAGCGAGGAAGCGCCACCGGAAGATCGCCCCGCCCGAAACCAGATGACGGACGGCGCGGGTGTCACCTGCTCCCGTCTATACCACCAAACCACCACCTCGACGCGACACTTTCCTCCCTCGTTCACACACACACACACATCCTCTTTCAACTCGCTTTGTTGTGTCCAGTTTTCTTTGGAGGAGAGAAAAATCTTGACAGCAAAAAAGAGCCAGTGGATGATTCCGGCAGAAGATTTTTTCATGGAAGAAATGCTGCTTTGCGAGAGGCTGCCCTCTCGCTTCGTCAGACTTATTTCCCCTTCTCCCTCCACCACACTGTATGTTGCCTTGGTTAAGACTTTGGCAGTGGCTGGGGAATGTGTGGCCACGTCCCTTTAACTCTTGTTCCCGGCACCAATACCTGCCGCCAGGTGGCAGCTAGAGGCGCCACGGATATATATAAGCGTCTATGTATCCGACGTCCCGATTGGACGGAGACGCTTTCACGAGTGACTCGCGAGTTTGGCGGGTCGAACCCGCCGGAACCCTACCAATCGGATCGTCTTAACCTGATACATAATTTTTTTTTTTTTGCGGAACGAGGTTGCAAGACGTGTCGTGCATTTTGAGTTTTATTGGGGACGCTTTCGGGCAGGCGGCGACCCAGAGTTTAAATATTATATTGTTAAATATAATCCCGTTTTTATTGGTATCATGAAATTTTATGGATTCTTTTTCTGTTCCGCCAGTTTGATCATATGTTGCTGTGTCCCCTCAACTACTCTACCTTGCCCACCTCACTCACTGTGGAAGCCGTCATAACACCAGAAACTGAAAGAACATTCAATTAGACTTTTTTGATCTTTCTGGCTCAACTATCGCGCATCAGTCCGGAGTTCCTGTGTACCACGCAGCCAAACACATCAGCAGGTCAGTCTCGACCATCTCATATGTCTTGTTCCACTCGCACAAGTTTCCCCAACCAACAATTCCGCGATGCAATCCACCACAGATCATTCTCGTGGAGCATGGATGGTTTCCCAGCATGCTCAATGCCGTCGTCGATTCTAGTAGATAAAATTTGGGGATGTCTGTCGAAGTAGTATTGGGAGAGTTTGATATTTGATGTTTATTATTCAATAAAAAAACACAGGCATACCTTAGGCATTCTGTACCCAGGGATTGACATTTTCGAGGTCCCAATACCAATTGGGCTAATATGAGTCTTACTAATTTAAATCTTACATTTATTTTCTATGCAAAGACCGTTTCAAATTTTTTTTTTTTAATTTACTGAAGTGACTGGTCACAACAGGAAGATTCTGTACCCCACTTTGTGAGGGGCACGTTTTCGCCAAAGCCCGCACTGGGAATCGAACCCAGAACCGCAGTCAATCATAAACCAACTGCGCCACGACGGGTCGACATTTCTTTAACACTACCTTTTTTAAATGGTAATTGTGTTGAAGAAATGTTGGCCCGGGGTACTGGTAAAAACGTGCCCCTCACAAAGTGGGGTACAGAATCTTCCTGTTGTGACCCGTCACTTCAGTAAATTAAAAAAAAAAATTTGAAACCGTCTTAGCATAGAAAATAAATGTAAGATTTAAATTAGTAAGACTCATATTAGCCCAATTGGTATTGCAACCACCTGTGACCTCAATGCCTAAGGTATGCCTGTGTTTTTTGATTGAATAATAAAAATCAAACTCTTCCAAGACTACTTCAACACAAACATCCCCGAATTTCATCTACTACAAACGAAGGCATTTGAGCACTGTATTTCCCTATGGTGGGGAAACCATCAATGCACCAGGGCAATGCTCTGTCTTGGAATTGTTGGAGAAACTTGTGTCAGTGGAACACAGATCTGCTGATGCGTTTGGCTGTGTGGTACACTGGAACTCAGGGACAAGTAGAGCCAGATTTTATAGACATGTTTTGGGATGAGTGACAAATGAACAGACCAGGTATATATATATATATAGGGATAAATCATGCTTTATTACTTAAAATTAATAAAATGCAGGAATTTGTGTAATCATTGGTCCATCATTCCTTTTCCTAAAAAAAATCTAAATGACAAAATTTAATTAGAACAACTGTCTAGAAGGATTATTGACGTTGGCCCTCAACATATATGAACATAATACAATATGTCCCCCTCTATAGGGCCTATGGCTAAGGTCGAATGACCAGTTGTATCAGAGATATTTGTTAAGGAGGTTTAATTCAGGAGGCGACCTGGCAATTTTGCTTAGCCTAAGTCGGATACCAAGGTAGGATCTTTACCCAACATCCTACAGGCACTGATCCCAGGACATTCCGAAAGTGTCGGCGAACGCATTATCTCTCTGCCACTTGACATCCGTAACTAAAACATGTGTCAATATGATTGGAATTACAGAATTCAGAAACAGTTTTACGAAAAGGGTTTGTTCCAATTAATGTAAAAAAAAACAAGATTTAAGTTTTTAAGTTCGATCTACATAATATATTTTGCTAAGTATAATATAAGTATTAAAGTTACAAATTAGGTAAGAGTAAGATGGTCAAATATTACCTAAATTCATAGTGGGTGACTGCACCGGAATACAAAAAATAAAATCTAATCTAACACACATAAATATTGGCCTGGGTTATTCTGGGTGCAGTGCTGAGAATTTCTTGGGGTATTTTGTATGAAGTAAAACTCTGACATCAGACCAGCGTGGTAGAAAAGAGTTTGTATTCTAATAAACCGAATTAGACTACCACGCTTGTTTGATGTCAGAGTCCTACTTCATACAAAAAATTCTCAGCACTGCACCCAGAATAACCCAGGCCAATATTTATGTGTGTTAAATTAGATTTTATTTTTTGTATTCCGGTGCAGTCACCCACTATGAATTTAGGTAATATTTGACCATCTTACTCTTACCTAATTTGTAACTTTAATACTTATATTATACTTAGCAAA